>NW_020770204.1:6438-18668 GCF_900518735.1 Pseudonaja textilis
TTCAAGAAAGTAACCGGGGAGCCCCAAGGACCCCACATTTGTAAACGAGGATTCCTCCTTTGCAGCTTCCAGGTGGCATCGATCCTCCTCTGTCGCCAGCCATGACGGGCATCCTGGGCAAGATGAGGAAACTCGGTAGCTCGGATCTGGAAGAATCGGAAACCACGGATGATCACACGGATGGCGAAGACTCTGCAGCCGGTACGCCCAACAGCAGCTGCAAGGGGACCAAACATGGCATCTTCGCCAGGCGGGCTCGATTCGGGATTGGCGACGGTGACAAGGACACAGCTCCCATGGATTCCTTCTACCACATGGAGCAGCTGGACTCCAACCCCATCATCAAGTTCAGCTTCAGGTTGGAAAGAGGACGCTGTGAGAACCACTGTCCCAAGTAAGCGGCTGGTGTAAACTCTGCTCGGGGTAGGGCGGTATATGTAACAGAGCCGTGCTTTGCTACGAAGCTACGTGGTGGGGCTTAGTTTTGGGGGAGGAAAATAAGAGGGGGAAATTCTGCCTCTGCCTACCAGCATCCATCGGTATTCATCTGGCTAGCGTCCTGTCAGGGTGTGAGAGAGTTGAGGGCTGTTTGGAAACTGAAGCAGTATTTGCTGTGTGAGCAAGGAGGAGACGGCAAGGAGCCTAGGCGTGGCTTAGCTCAACTGTTCTGTACTAAAGCTGCCTGGTGCTCTGAAATTGAAACCCCTCTGCTTGTGTTTTATGTTTGGAAGAGATTTCTTTTCAGGTGGGGGAAGGGGAGTAGAACTCCTTAGCATCAGAGCCTTTTAATAATAATATAGGAAATGCTAATGCTCTGATGGTGATTTCGAAAAACCTTCTCTTTGTGAGCACTTAGAAGCCAAGAGGAACATACATGCCAAATTTCAAGTTTGTAGGCTTTATGGTTCTGGAGATTTTGTGATGATGCATGAGTGGTATTTCGCTTTTATATATATAATTTTTCTCTTTTTTTGATGATTTTTATTTCTTTTATATTGTGATTTTTTGTGTCCTTGTAAGCTGCTTTAAGTCGCCATGTGTGAGAAGGCAGCAACATAAAATTTCTAAACAAACAAACAAATTTCTTCCCCAAACCCCAAAAACTTTAACCTTAGACTGTCTACTATTGACCTCACCCCTTTCCTAAAAGGTCTGTCGGGGGTGTGCAGAAGCGGACCAACGTGCCTACCATCCCTGTCCTATTGTTTCTTTTATTTTTCTTTTCTTTTTCTTATATGTACCCATTTCATGTATTCATAACTAGGTATACACTTATACTTATTATCTTGTAAACAATTGACAAATCAAATCAAATCAAATAAATAAAATAAATAAGTAAATCAGCAAATGAACAAAAGCGGAAGCCATATGCTCTGTCCCATAATTGGATAGACCAGGTTGCCCTGATGGTCCGATCTCACTGGAAAAAAAAACCACACTTAATCTCTCTCCCTGGTATAGCCGACAAAGCGAGGAAAGCCCGTAGGTCTTAAAGGTTAATACATCTACTGAATATGCAAGCATCCCGAGTTCAAATCCCAGAAGGGTATGGCTAGCTGAATGGGGAAACAGGGTCACAGGTAACTGTAAATTACGTATGCCAGAGTTGGCTTCATCCAGGCTTAATACTGACATGTTGCGCCTAATAAATCTTTTGGATTCTTTTAAAGCTTGGCTCGAGGCTCATGATTTAATTTAGGGCAACCGCCAAAGCCCTGACCTAGAGCTTAATAGCTTGAAATAGTATTTTAGTATTTTAATATTTATTTGATTTGTCAATCGCTTACCAGATACAGGTATAAGAATAAATACAGTTTTGAATACATGAGATAGATACTTATAAGAAAAATAAAAGGAAACAATAGGACAGGGACGGTAGGCACGTTGGTGCGCTTATGCACGCCCCCTACAGACCTCTTAGGAAAGGGGTGAGGTCAATATTAGACAGTCCAAGGTTAAAGTTTTTTGGGTTTGGGGAAAAAAAACCACAGAATCAGGTAGAGTATCCCAGACATTGACCACTCTGTGGCTGAAGTCGTATTTTCTGCAGTCAAGTTTGGTGCGGTTAACCTTGAGTTTGTATCTATTGTTTGCTCTTGTATTGTTATGGTTGAAGCTGAAGTATTCATTTGCAGGTAGGACATTGCAATGTATGATTTTATATACTATATTTAGATCGGACAGAAGGCGGCGTAGTTCCAGGTTTTCTAGGTTTAGAGTTTCTAGTCTGGTGGCATAAAGTATTCTGCAATGAGTAGAGGAGTGGAGAACTCTTGTGAAATATTTCTGGATTTTCTCAACTGTGCTAATATCAGATACGTAATGTGGGTTCCAGACTGATGAGCTGTATTCAAGTATTGGTCTTGCAAATGTTTTGTATGCTCTGGTTAGTAGTGTGATATTTCCAGAGAAGAAGCTACGTAGGATTAGGTTAACAACTCTTAATACCTTTTTGGCTATGTAGTTGCAGTGGGCTCTAGCACCTAGATTATTAGAGATGAGTATTCCAAGGTCCTTGACAGAGTTTGGATCCTCAACAAGGTCTTGACTATTTAGCTTGTGTTTTATTTTCTGATTTTTTTCTGCCAATATGTAAGACAGAGCATTTATTTGTTGAGAATAGATCTATACCAGTGGTGGCTAACTCTTTTGGGCTCCTGTGCCAAAAATTGTGCGTGCGCTTGCATGCTCGCACTCACATGCCAGCACCCAGAAGGCAATGCATGCCCCCCCTCCAATGCCCCCTATACATGTGTGCGCAATTCCCACTCACTGACCCCCACTGACCCCTTACCTGCACTGCGTCTCACATTTGATTTTCGGCCAGTTTGAGGCCTTTTTCGGCTTCCCGAAAAAGCTTGAGGAAGGCTTCTGCAGGCTTTGCAGGCCGAAAAATAAGCCTGTTTTGTCACTTCCAGTATTTTCCGAAAAACAGGAAGTGATGAAACAGGCTTAGTTTTCAGACTGCAAAGCCTGCAGAAGCACGAAGAAGTCTCCCTCAAGCGTCCGGGAGGCCAAAAAAGGCCTCAAACAGGCTGAAAATCAGCTGTAAGGCCCGCGCATGCGCAGTGAGGTAAGTTTGCCTGCAGCTCGCGTGCTGGCACAAATGGCTCTGCGTGCCCCCTGTGGCACGTGTGTCATAAGTTCACCATCACAGATCTATACTATAGATCTATACCCTTAATTTCTTTCTCGGTAAACATAAATTCAACACAAAAACGAGTTCGTTGTGGAAGCAGTATGCTGGAAAGCGGAACAAGTATGCTCTCTCCCATAATTGGGTAGACCAGGTTGCCCTGATAGACCGGTCTCACCGGAAAAAAAAACAAAAAACACTTCAGCAAATCTCACCCGGTCTTCATCCCTTCGGCAGGCTACTGTCTACCGCCTCCATCGGAGTCTGTGCCAGGAAAGCTTTCAAGATATACGATCGGAGGAGTCTCTTTGATGCCGTCGCACAAGGAGATCCCAGCCAGCTGGATGATTTGCTGATCTACCTGCTGGAATCGCTAAAAAACCTGACCGATGCGGAGTTTAAAGGTGAGAGAGAGAACCATATCAGAATAACGGAATGAAAGAGTTGGAAGGGACCTTGTAGGTCATCTAGTCCAACCCCACACCCAAGCGGGAGACCCTACACCATTTCTGACAGATGGCAGTCCAGTCTCTTCCTAAAAGCCTCCAGTGCTGAAGCTTCCACAACTTCCGAAGGCAAATTCTGTTCCGTCGGTTGATTGTTCTCATTGTCAGAAAATTTCTCCTTATTTCCAGGTTGAATCTCTCCTTGTTCAGTTTCCATCTATTATTCCTTGTCTGGCCTTTGGGTGCCTCGGAAAATAGCTTGACCCCCTTCCTCCTCTCTGTGGCAGGTCAACCAGGTCAAAAATGCTTTTATTAGGAGGCAATTGGACTTTCTTGTTTTTTCATTTCAAGACATTTCACTTCTCATCCAAGAAGCTTCTCCAGCTCTGACTGGATGATGGGAAATGGAAGGGTTTATATTCCTTGCAGACAGCTGGTCATTTGCATCCTTTTTTAGAGAGTCCTTGAGGCCACTTGGAGGTTTATCTGTGTCCTCAGGGTCACCTGAGTGGTGCAAACGCTTCCTGTAGTCTGCAATTTTTCCTCTGGAAATCCATTCTCCAGGTGCTTCAACGACCTGGATCCCTGAGAATCTGTCAGACTTTGAGCTCTGCAATTGGGGATAAACCCCCTTGGAATGGTGTGGGAGCAGGAATGGATTTCCAGAGGAAAATTGCAGATTACAGGAACCATTTGCACCACTCAGGTGACCCTGAGGATACAAAGAAACTTCCAGGTGGCCTCAACGGCCCTCTAAAAGGATGCAAATGACCAGCAGCCTGAAAGGAGTATAAAGTTTCTTGGATGAGAAGCGAAACATCCTTAAAAAAAACAAAACCAAGAAAGTCCAGTTGAAAAAAAAAAACATCTTTGGGCCTGGTAGAACTTGTGTTCTCTCGTCAGGTGCCAGCATCTTGACTCAGATAACATATAACAGATAATCAGAGTTGGAAGGGACCTTATAGGTCATCTAGTCCAACCCCACACCCAAGTGGGAGACCCTAGACCATTTCTGACAAATGGCAGTTCAATCTCTTCTTGAAGATCTCAAGTGATGAAGCTCCCACAACTTCTGAGGGCAACTTCTGTTCCATTGGTTGATTGTTCTCACTGTCAGAAAGTTTCTCCTTATTTCCAGGTTAAATCTCTCCTTGGTCAGTTTCCATCCATTATTCCTTGTCTGGCCTCCAGGTGCTTTAAAAAATAGCTTGACCCCCTTCCTCCTCTCTGTGGCAGCCCCTCAAATATTGGAAGATGCTATCCTGTCTCCCCTGGTCCTTCTCTTCCCTGGACTAGCCAGGCCCAGTTCCTGCAACTGTTTGTTCTATGTTTTAGTCTCCAGTCCCCTAATCATCCTGGTTGCTCTTCTCTGCACTTTTTCTAGAGTCTCAACATCTTTTTTATAATGTGGTGACCAAAATTGGATGCAGGACTCCAAGTGTGGCCTTACTAAGGCTTTATAGCACAGATGGGATTCAAATTTTTTTAACAACCGGTTCTGTGGGTGTGGCTTAGGTGGTGGGAGGGGATTGGTGGTCATGTGACTGGCTGGGCATGGCCAACTCGATATCACTCTCATGGAGGCATGCATCTCCTCGCCTGGCTTCCCGTGACTGTGGGGACGCTGCAACCGTCGTAAGTGTGAAAAACGGTCATAAGTCACTTTTTTCAATGATCACTCCACACAAGCAAAGTACCAGCAAAGGAGGGGGAACAAAAACTCCAGAGAAGTTCCAGAGACAGGAAGCCTAGTCCTGCCAAGAATGTAATAAGAGTTAATGGAGAGGCAGTTTCTATAAGCAACACCAGAATGTTTCCTTCCTGCCTTCCTGACAGGATTAGCCCTGTAAAGTTGAAAAAAAACAAAAGGAGATTTCTTCTAACATCCGGTTCTCCGAACTGCTTAGAATGTTAACAACCGGTTCTAGCGAATGGGTGCAAACTGGTAGAATCCCACTCCTGCTTTATAGAGTGGTATTAGTAGTTCCCTTGATCTTGATTCTATCCCTCTGTTATGCAATTTAGGATTGCATTGGCTTTTTTGGCTGCTGCTGCACACGGCTGGCTCCTATTTAGCTGGTTGTCCACTAAGACTCCAAGATCCCTCTCCCAGTTCCTGCTGTTGAGCCTGGTTTCACCCAGTCTATATGTGTACTTTCGTCCCTGTCACTCCAATTCCATGTCCATGCGCAGAGCCTGACACCGGCAAGACCTGCCTGCTGAAGGCCATGCTCAACCTTCACAACGGCCGCAACGACACCATCCCTTTCCTGCTGGAGATTGCGGCGAAGACGGGGAACCTGCCGGAGTTTGTGAACGCCGGATACACAGACAGCTATTACAAGGGTAAAGGCGGAGCCGAGGAGAGCCATCCCACCTTAGGGTTTTGGGGGAGATGTGGAAGGGTAGACAGGGACCTCAGAGGTCATCAAGTCCAACCCCTAGATCAGTGCAGCAGAGACAGCCTTCCAATCATCTTCATTTAACAACCCCATAACCCCTTGTGGGGGTGGAGTCTAGGCAACTGAACCGAGCTAGCAGAGTGTTTTAATGGCCGGATGCCCTTCCCTGTCACCAGTGTGGAGTTTTGTGCAACAGATAGATTTTCAGTGTGCCCAGAGGGAGAAATATCTGCCTCTACCTAGGATCGAGCTCACAGCCTCCTGATTGTGAGGTGAGAGCTCCACCTCTAGGCCATCGCACTACTCAGAGATAGCCTTCAAACTATACCCATAAGTACGGTCATAACTCATTGTCATGGTCATAACTCAGGTCATCACCTGGCTGATTTTTGTTGCTGTTGGTTTGGGTCCGATTTAAACCAGAAGTAAGTGCTCATTTTGGACAAAACTCAACAACTGTAGTCACATGACCATGGGCTGCTGCCGGCCATTGAAACTTTGCATCTGGGTCATAAATACCCCCAGCTAGACCTGTCACAAACTCTGTTAAGTGATTGGTCGTAAGTCAAGGACAACCTGGAATCTACCCCTGCAGCAGCCTTGACCAACTGACCCCGCCTCTCTACCTGACACATTTCAGCCATGTTTTGAAACCAGGAAGCAAGTTTTCCGAGGCCACACGTCAAACCCGAATCACCATATGGTCTCCTTTCCATGATGTCTCTTCATATTGAAACCCTCTTTCCTTCTGGGGCCCCAAAATGCGTGTTAACAATGTGCCTTTCTGGACACCTTTCCCTTCAAACCTCAGGTAGGGTGGAAACCTAGGCTTGGAGGTGACAGACTGAATGAATTAGTAGGGACCTCAGAGGCCATCTAGACCAGGAGTCTCCAACCTTGGCCGCTTTAAGACTTGTGGACTTCAACTCCCAGAATTCCTCAGCCAGCTTTCTCTCTCTGGGCACACTGAGAATATATCTGCTGAACAAAACTCCACACTGGCGACAGGGAAAGGCATCCGGCCATTAAAACATTCTGCTAGCTCCGTTCAGTCCACAAGTCTTAAAGTGGCCAAGTTTGGAGACCCCTGACCTAGAGCACTGGTTTTCAATCTTGGCGGTTTTGAGACGTGTGGACTTCAATTCCCAGAATTCCCCAGGCAGCTCTGGCTGGGGAATTCTGGGAGTTGAAGTCTACACATCTTAAAGCCACCAAGATTAAAAACTACTGAACTAGATCTCCAAATGTTGAGAGAGGAGAGCCCCAGCCAGCAGAATTCTGGGACTTGAAGTCCAGCCATACTGGCTGAGGAATTCTGGGAGTTGAAGTCCACCCATTTTGGCTGAGGAATTCTGGGACTTGAAGTCCACCCATTTTCAAGCTAGCAATGTTGACAAATCCTGATCTAACGGGATGTGTCTTTGCAGGTCAGACTGCTCTCCACATCGCCATCGAGAGGCGCAACATGTACCTGGTCAACCTCTTGGTCAAGAACGGCGCGGACGTCCACGCGAGAGCCCATGGGGAATTTTTCCAGAAGATCAAGGGGAAGCCGGGATTTTATTTCGGTAAAATCGGAAGCCAACTTTCGGATGCTTGTCCCCCCAAAAAATCTTAATTTGCCTTTTAAGAGGCTAGGATTGATGCCACTATTCTCAATCAGCCTGAACCACTGGTGGGATTCAATTTTTTTTACTACTGGTTCTGTGGGCGTGGCTTGGTGGGCATGGCATGGCTTGATGGGCGTGGCTCGGTGGGCGTGGTTTGGTGGGCGTGGCAGGGGAAGGTTACTACAAAATCTCAATTCCTTCCCCGCCCCACTAACCTGATTTCCAGCTCCATTCTCCTGGGCAGGGCAACCAGAGAAGACCCAACCAATCAGCTGGGACTTGATGGGAGGCAGAGAAGAGATGGAGTTGGCGGGACCAGTCAGAGGTGGCGTTTGCCGGTTCTACGAACTACTCAAAATTTCTGTTACCGGTTCTCCAGAACTGGTCAGAACCTGCTGAATACCACCTCTGGCCTGAACTGATGCAGTTGGGAGTAGTTGGGCTGGACTAGAAGACCTCTGAGGTCCCTTTCAGCCCTATATTCTATGGTTACCCCTCCCAATTATCATTTTAACCCATCAAATGGTTGTAACTAGCAGCTGTCGCCTGTTTAACCTCCTTCTACAGGTAGTCCTGAACTTGCAACCACAACTGAGCCAAAAGTTTTCCGTTGTTCAGCGAGAAACCTTTGTGAAGTTAATTTTGTCCCATTTTACAACCTGTCTTCCCACTGTCATTAAGTGAACCACTGCTGTTGTGAAGTCAGTCACATGGTTGTTAAGCAAATCTGGCTTCCCCCACGGACTTTGCTCGTCAGGAGGTCTCAAAAAGGGATCACGTGACCCTGTCATAAGTACATGCCAGTTGCCAAGTGGTTGAATTTTGGTCATGTGAGATGCTTCAGCGGTCATAAGCATGAAAAACGGTCATAAGCATGAAAAATGGTCATAAGTCACTTTTTTCAGTGCCGTTTTAACTTTGAATGAATGAATGAATGAATGCACAAACAAAGAAACAGAAATCAAACAAAGAAATAAATAAAATCCAAGCTCTAGCATGGATTTTAAACTTTGAATCTGTGGATTTTTTTCAGCCCTGTTATAACCTAGAATGAATGAATGAATGAATGAATGAATGAATGAATAAAATCCAGGTTCCAGCATGGATTTCAAACTTTGAACTTTGAAACTGTGGATTTTTTTCAGTGCTGTTGTAACTTCAAATGGTCTGAAAAAAGTGACTTATGGCCACTTTTCACGTTTACGACCATTTCAGCATTTCCCATGACCCCATGACCAAAATGCAGAGGCTTGGCAACTGGCATGTACTTATGCCAGTTGCAGTGTCCTGAGGTCACACAATCCCCTTTTGCGACAGGCCAAGTCCGTGAGATTCACTTAACACCCGGGTTACTAAGTTATCCACTGCACCGATTCACTTAACAACCGAGGTGAGAAAGGTCATAAAATCAGGGCAAGGGTGGGGTGCAAAACCTCACTTAACCAGCGTCTGACTTAACAACGTCAAATTGGGGGCTCCGTCGTGGTCGTACGTCGAGGAACCGCCTGCAGACGTTCGTTCTGTTTAAATCGAGCCGGAGGGCATCCATAGCTTCACATGTCTCCCTCCTGGTTGGATTTCGGCCTGCAGGAGAACTGCCCCTCTCTCTCGCCGCCTGCACCAACCAGCTGAACATCGTCAAGTTCCTGCTGGAAAATCCTTACCAGCCGGCCAACATCGCCACGCAGGACTCGATCGGCAACACCGTCCTCCACGCCCTGGTGGAGATCGCTGACGACACCGACGACAATACCAAATTTGTCACCAAGATGTACAACGATGTGCTCATCCTGGGGGCGAGCATCAACCCCACGCTCCGGCTGGAGGAAATCGCCAACCGCAGAGGGCTGACCCCACTTACCCTGGCCGCCAAGACGGGGAAAATACAGGTAGTTCTCGACTTATGACCTATTCCGTAGGTCAGAGGTTCTCAGACTGGTCTTGTGGTGCAAGAGTCATAACCTCGCCCTGAACATCAAAAAAGACCAAAGAATTGATTATAGACTTCAGACGATGCAAAGCAGAGCCTCTCCCGCTATATATCAGTGGAGACTGTGTGGAGAGAGTTCATAGTTTTAAATTTCCAGGAACTCATATTTCCGACAACCTTACTTGGTCGATCCACATTACGGCCACTGCAAAGAAGGCCCAACTGCGCCTGCACTTTCTGAGGCTGCTGAAAAAGGGTGGTCTGGGTGAGAAGTTGCTGGCTACTTTTTACCGTTCTACCATTGAGAGCATTTTGGAATTACTGTGTAAACGGTGTGGTATGCTGGATGCTCTGTACTGGATAAGAAGATGCTCCAGAGAGTAATAAACACAGCACAAAAAAAATCATCGGTTGCTCTCTTTCTTCTTTGGAAGAGATTGCAAAGACCAGACTCCTCTCTAGAGCATTAAAAACCTCCACAGACCGTTCTCATCCTGGTTGTTTATATTTTGAACTGTTACCATCAGGGAGACGTTATAAGTGTCTTAAAATGAGGACTAGTAGACTGAGAAACAGTTTATTTTCCAAGGCAATAATTGTCTTGAATCAAACAGCACATTTGTGATCTAGTCCGATGTATATAGTGGCATTTTTAAACTATTTAACTTACTAAATGTTTTAGATAGGTTTTAGACTAGGTTTTTATTATTATTGTTGTTGCTGTCATCATCATCATCATCATTATTATCGTAATTGTA
Organism: Pseudonaja textilis; assembly: GCF_900518735.1. The sequence continues at coordinate 16,721 of NW_020770204.1, forward strand.
ATTTTTAAATACTCTGTAGTGTGATTGTGATGTGGTGTTTGGGGCACTGTGCTGGAGTAGCTTTCAAATTTCATTGTATTTGTAGAATGCAATGACAATAAATGTATTCTATTCCATTCCATTCCATTCCATTCCATTCCATTCCATTCCATTCGGTTTTGCATTCCATATATTCTATTCTATTCTATTCTATTCTATTCTATTCTATTCCATTCCATTCCATTCCATTCCATTCCATTCCATTCGATTCGATTCGATTCGATTCGATTTTCCATTCCATATATTCTCTTCTCTTCTCTTCTCTTCTCTTCTCTCCTCTCCTCTCCTCTCCTCTCCTCTCCTCTCCTCTCCTCTCCTCTCCTCTCCTCTTCTCTTCTCTTCTCTTCTATTCAGTTAGCGACCATATTGAAATTGCCACGGCACTAAAAAAAAAAGGGAACGATGGTTATTTTTCACACTTAAGACCCTCGCGGCTTTCCCCGTGGTCAGGGGATCAAAATTCAGCCGCTTCAGACTCATGTTTACCACGGTTGCAGCATCGCTGGGGGTCACGCAATCCCCTTTTGCGACTGAAGTCAGCGGGGAGGTCTGATTGGCCATTTGAACCTGCAGATTTAATAAAAGAATAAAATCCGGCACCCCGCCTCTCTTCCTCTCGGCCTCAGGTCTTCGCCTACATCCTTCGGCGGGAGATGAAGGAGCCGGAATGCCGTCACCTCTCTCGCAAATTCACCGAGTGGGCCTACGGACCCGTCCACTCCTCGCTTTACGACCTCTCCAGCATCGACACCTGCGAGAAGAACTCTGTCTTGGAGATCATCGCTTACAGCAGTGAGACCCCGGTGGGTTGGAGCGGAGGCAGCTTTCTCCACTGGGCATGCTCCAAAGCCATTAGGACCGTGACTCCCAGAATTCTCCAGGCATGGAATTCTGGGAATTTGGAGGTCCAGCATCTGGGGGAATGTCCAGTTTGGAAAGTTTGGTTGGGGGTTTCATGGTTAACAGATAGATAACAAACAGATAATAAATAACAGATAATCAGAGTTGGAAGAGATCTTGTAGGTCATCTAGTCCAACCCCACACCCAAGCGGGAGACCCTACACCATTTCTGACAAATGGCAGTTCAGTCTCTTCTTGAAAGTCTCAAGTGATGGTGCTGCCACAACTTCCGAGGGCAACTTCTGTTCCATTGGTGATTGTCCTCGCTGTCAGAAAGTTTCTCCTTATTTCTAGGTTGAATCTCTCCTTGTTCAGTTTCCATCCATTATTCCTTGTCTGGCCTACAGGCGCTTTAGAAAATAGCTTCACCCCTTCCTCCTGGGCAGATTCAGGATGTTCACCTAGTTTCCATTTCCTTTTATGCTGTCATAATTTGATTATTGAGATTGAGATAGAGACTGATTAAGATTTTAGATTGATTTAGATTGATTTACATTGAGTGAGATTTAAATTTAGATTGAGATTGCTTGAGATTGATTTACGAGGGCTATCCACAAAATAGATTATGTTTTCGTCTGTAGCAAGAAGGGGCGGAGCTAGCGCGGCCATCTTTGGTCTGTGCGTCCGCCGCTCAGTCTGCATCTAGTCGTGCGAGTGGGAGGTTTGTATCGTTGCCCGTTATTTCACAGCAAACGTTGGAAATCTGTGCTGCCATTGAAAATCCCGCGAGTTGTGAGGTGCGATCAGTGATAAGGTTTCTGTTGGCAAAAAACCATAAACCGGTTGAAATTTTTCGGCAACCGTGTGAAGTGTACGGGGACAACATCATCACTGAAGGCGGAGTGCGCCAATGGTGCATTAAGTTTACAAATGGCCGAACTACGGCACTCGAGAAGTCCTGAATGCTTTCAAGTGGGAGATTTTTCCTCATCCGCCCTACAGCCCCGATCTTGCACCAAGCGAAAGCATTCAGGACTTCTCGAGTGCCGTAGTTCGGCCATCTTTAAA
>NW_020770205.1:0-27941 GCF_900518735.1 Pseudonaja textilis
GGAATAAGGAATAGAATAGAATAGAATAGGGAATAAGGAATAGAATAAAATAGAATAAGGAATAGAATAGAATGGAATGGAATGGAATGGAATAAGGAATAGAAGAATAGAATAGAATAGAATAGAATAGAATAGAATAGAATAGAATAGAATAGAATAGAATAGAATAGATTGTGGAACGTGGAATTAGATTATGGGAGCGGAATGGAACATGGGATATGGAATAGAATTCGGAATACAGAATAGAATGGAATATGGAATAGAATAAATAGAATAGAATATGGCATATGGAATAGAATAGAATATGGAATAGAATGGGATATGGAACAGAACAGAATAGACTAAACTAGACTAGAATCAGAGTTGGAAGGGACCTTAGAGGTCTTCTAGTCCAAGCCCCTGCTTAAGCAGGAAACCCTATACCATTTCAGATAAATGGCTGTCTAATCTCTTCTTAAAAACCTCCAGTGATGAAGCGCCACAACTTCTGGAAGCAAGTAGTTCCACTGGTTAATTTTCCTCACTGCTGGGAAGTTCCTCCTTAATTCCAGGTTGCTTCTCTCCTTGACTGGTTTCCACCCATTATTCCTTGTCCTGCCTTCAGGGGCTTTGGAGAATAAATTGACCCCTTCTTCTTTGTGGCAGCGCCTCAAATCCTGGAAGGCTGCTCTCATGTCTCCCCTAGTCCTTCTTTTCTCTAGACTAGTCCAACCTAAATCCTGCCACTCTTCTTCCTATGTTTTAGTCTCTGGGCCTTTAATCATCTTAGTTGCTCTTTCCCTCCAAAGTCTCAACATCCTTTTTTTTTGTAGTGTGGTGACCAAACTTGGTTGCAGTTATTCCCGGTGTGGCCTTACTAGGGCTTGACCGTTGATGACCATGTCAGTTGCTCGGTCAAGGAGCTTCCCGTGAATGTTGGGAGGGTGAAATTTAGGCCAGCCCAGCCCACACTGCTGGCATCGGTGGGGTCTCCGCCAATTTTTTTTTGTCTCACGCTGAAATTTGATCTCCTAGCCGTTTCTGCTGGACGGCCGCTTCCCCAGAGATCGGTGCTCCTCCGTTCAGTCTGCGCCTCGGTGGAAGGACCCTGCCAGCACCCCTGTTTCAAATCCTGATTTTTCTGAGTTCCCCCACCCCACCCCTCTGATTCTGGGGGGAAACCTGGAGCGGTTTGGGAAGCACCATGGTGTGGTGCCGGTGCTTCATGTCTGAGGAGGAAAAAAATGCCATGATGATCGATAAAGAAATCAGCCGGCTACTTCAAGAACAAAAGAAACGGGACCGGTGGGAGTTAAAGCTGCTGTTGTTGGGTGAGTACATAACTATGCAGGCAATCCTCGGATTACAACGGTCCATTTAGGGACTGTTCAAAATTACAGCGGCCCTGGAAAAAAAAATGACCATGGTCATTTTTCACACTTACGACCATGGCAAACATTCCCGTGGTCCCATGTTCAAAATTCAGACGCTTGACGACTGACTCGTCTTCCGTGGGAACCGGTTATTAACTTTCTGAGCCTTTCGGTGAACCGGTTGTTGGAAGAAATCATTAGGGCAGAGAAGCGGTTGTTAAATTATTTGAATCCCACCACTGCCCGTATTTATGACGGTCGCCGCATCCCAGGGTCATGGGATCTCCTTTTTGCAACCTTCTGACAAGTTAAAATCAATGGGGAAGCCGGATTCACTTGATGAAACCGACTGACTTAACAGCTGCAGTGATTCACTTAACAACCGTGACAAGAAAGGTCAATAAAGGAGGAGAAAGGCACTTAACGATGGCCTTGCCTAGCAAATCGCAAAATTTGGGCTCAGTTGGGGTCGTACGTTGAGGACGACCAGTATGTGGTATATTATGGGTTAGATAGTCACAGGTATGAATAGCTGAAGAGCTGCGGTGGCGCAGTGCTTGCAGGCGACTTCTGCTGACTGCCGGCTGCCAACAGTTCAGCAGTTCGATTCTGACCGGTTCAAGATTTACTCAGCCTTCCATCCTACTGAGGTCATTTTTCAGCTTTCTTGTAATGCAGCAAAATAAGAGCTGAAATCTAGATTTGGAAAATTTTTTTAAAAAAGGCTTGTCTTTCGTTTGTTGTCTCCAAATAGCCTTTTCATTTTCTCTCTCTGTCTCTGTCTCTCATTTTCTTTCTGTCTCTCTCTCTCATTCCTCCCTCTCCCCTCCTCCCTCCCCCCTCCGTCTCTCTCATACTCTCTCTGCCTCTCATTCTCTCTCCCTCCTTCCCTCCCTTTCTTTCATTCTCTCTTGTTTCTTTTCCTCTCTCATTCTCTCTCCCTCCCTTTTATTAGCAATAGTGCTTAAAAACTTATATACCGCTTTATACAGCCCTCTGTAAGAGGTTTGCAGAGTCAGCATATTGGCCCCCAACAATCTGGGTCCTCATTTTACCCACCTCGGAAGGACGGAAGGCTGAGTCCACCTGGAGCCTGTTGGGATTTGATCTACCCAATTGCAGGGAGCCCTCAGTCAGCAGAAGTAGCCCGCAGTACTGCACTCTAACCACTGACCCAGATTGTTGGGGGCCATAGGCTGACTCTGTAAACCACTTAGGGAGGGCCGTAAAGCACCGTGAAGCAGTATATAAGTCTTAAGTGCTATCGCTATTAGAGCACAGGTGGAGTAATTTTATCTCCTTTTATCTCTTCTGCAGTGTTATCTGTCCGAGTGTGTCTAATGGTTTCCCATGTCATTCGTGAAATCTTTACAGGTAGTCCTTGACTTACGACCAGTGGTGGGATTTGTTACGATTCTGCCCAGTTCGGAGAACTGGCAAATTGCGCCACTGGCTGGCCCCTCCCTTCCCCACCCACTCACTCCTTACCTGGCACGCGGGCCATCAAACTTGCCTGCGTTTGGTAAGTTGCTATTTTTCCTTTTTCTTCCCCCCCGGCCATCAGTTGTTCTGTTGTGCCAGGAGATTTAGATTAGCTAGAAAGAATGGATTTCTTGCTTTCTAGTTAATCTAAAAGCAGAGCTGAACCTTCCTTAGGACTGAAGCTTCTGTTTTTCAGTGCAGACTCAGGTAGCCGATTGCAGATAGATAGATCTCTAAGTGAATCTGTGATTCTGTGAGCAACTCAATCTGCCTGCCTGCTTTGCCTGCTTTTGGGTAAAAGTTGCTCTTTTTTAATAAAAAAATTCAATATTTACATACATGGTGTGTTGTGAGTTAATTTTGTGAGTTTGCTTGCAAGCAAATTTTATGTGACAGACTCAGGTAGCAGATTGCAGAATTATAGATCTCTAAGTGAATCTGTGATTCTGTGAACAACTCAATCTGCCTGCCTGCTTTGCCTGGTTTTGGGTAAAAGTTGCTCTTTTTTATAAAAAAAAATCAATATTTACATAAATATTTATAATATTTGCATACAAGCCACGCCCAGTCAGTCACATGACCACCAAGCCATGCCCAGTCGGCAAGCCATGCCCACCCAGTCACAAGACCACCAAGCCATGCCCACAAATTAGGCCACACCCAAAAATTAGGCCACGCCCACAGACCAGGTTAAGAAATTTGAATCCCACCCCTGCTTATGACCATAACTGAACCTAGCAATTACAGTCGGAAATCATAACAGTTGTGAAGTGGATGATCTTTACAATATTTTTTTTTTTTGTAGGGATTGTTAAGCGAATCCATAGTTAAGGGTGGAACCAGGTTGTAGGTAGCCTTTTTTGGGGAGCGAGGTCTGTCGCAACCTGCTAAGTGGTTGCTAGGTGATTGTAAATCGAGGACTAGCTGTATAATAGAAGGAAAAAAAGTGATTTGCAGACCTCTTCTAATTCTTCCAGATTCTCTTTTTTGGGGGCAATTCTCTTCCAACTATCCAAAATATAAAAACCTGAAGCAAAATATCAAATACGGGCAAGGAAATATTAGCATTAATTTTAGCAATCAAGCAAATAGACTTCTTGTAACCACATGATGGTCAAAAAAGTTAAGATGGTGGCCTCAACAATCACGAGGGAAGTTCCACTTATTTTTAATGCCGAACGTTAAAACAGACAAACTATTGTATTTTTCCTCCCAACCTATAAAAAAATACTGCTAAAAAAAACCCCCAAAACTTGAATCTGTCTGATTCTGGTGAGGCACTTATTTGTTGCTTTAGGTTTAAAAGCAAAAGCACGCCTGTAAAATTGAGTGTTTACGCAATTTATCCGAGGCTGTTTTTAGGATTAATGCTTGTTAGGAGAAATGTCAAGGGTACGTGCCAAAATCTAACAAACTTTACTGCCGCAGCTGCAAATATTATTGTTAACCCCACGCCCGTTTTTATGGATTCATGAAGATTAAAACAACTGAATGAAAAGTTTCGGGAGCCCTTGGCTTGATATCGCCTGCGGCTGAGATGTTTTTGGGAAGGAGAGACAAAGACCAAGCCAGCTTCCGATAACTGAAGTGAGATGTTGGTTAGTTAGAGAACGGCACAGATTTCCACTTTAGCGTTGGAAGTGACCGCGGATAATAATAAGCAGTGCTCAACTGATTGTCCATGATGCTAGGACCCACCAGCCTTGCAAAGTGGACTTCTGAGCTGGATACCTACCAATCGTGGAGAAGATGCATCTAAATCAGCGTTTCTCAACTTGTGAAGTTATGGACTTCACCATCCAGAATTCTGGGAGTTGAAGTTTACACACCTCAATGTGGGTGTGCTTCAAGGTTGAGAAATTACCGGTTTAGATGCTGGCAGGAGAATTCTGGGAGTTGAAGTCCACAAATCTGGCTGGGGAATTCTGGGAGTTGGAGTCCACAAATCTGGCTGGGGAATTCTGGGAGTTGGAGTCCGCACACCGTAATGTTGCTCAGGTTGAGAAACATGGTCCAGAGGCGGTCAGGGGAATTCTGGGAGTTGGAGTCCGCACACCATAATGTTGCTCAGGTTGAGAAACATGGTCCGGAGGCGGTCAGGGGAATTCTGGGACTTGGAGTCCACACACCTTAATGTTGCCAAAGTTGAGAAGCGGTGGTTTAGATGATGGGTGAAGAATTTCGGGAGCCGAAATCCAACCAACCTGGCTGAGCAATTCTGGGAGTTGAAGTCCATGCATCTTAAAATGGATAAGGTTGAGAAATACTGTTCTAGAGAAATACTTTTCTGTTCTTTTATTCTAACTGAAGTGACCAGGTCCCAAATCAGCAAATTTCTCCCTGTAAACCGGGAAAGCCATGGGCGAATAGGCTGCAATATAAATTCGATAAGTAAGTAAGTAAATAAATAATAATAAAACGTTGCCATTGAACTAACTCCAACCTAATAGCTATAAGAGGGTTGGTTGTAGGATAGGCAGCTCTATAAATATTTTAAATCTATTAAATCAATCAAGCGTTCCTGGGGTTGGCGATTTAATGCCTTTGAGCGCTGGTACCGTCAAAGGGAAAACTTTGCAAAATTGCCAAACTGAATAGCTGAATAACAGAATAAACAGAGTTAGGAGGGACCTTGGAGGTCTTCTAGTCAACCCCCTGCTCGAGCAAGAGTCATGGCTGTCCAATCTCTTCTTCAAAACCTCCTCTGTTGGTTGGCGCATCCATAACTTCTGGAAGAAAATCGTTCTACTGATGAATTGTTCTGTCAGGAAATTCCTCCTTAGTTTTAGGTTGCTTTTCTCCTTAATTAGTTTCCATCCTTGTTTCTTGTCCTGCCTTCAGGTGCGGTGAGTGATGAGGAGATTGGTCAGGACAATGCCACAGCATCTGATAGAATTATAGAATTCTTTATTGGCCAAGTGTGATTAGACACATAAGGAATTTGTCTTGGTGCAAATGCTCTCGGTGTACATAAAAAGAAAAGATACATTCGTCAAGAGTCAAGAATCACCAGGTCCAACACTTAATAATAGTCATAGGGTACAATAAGCAATCAAATCATACTAGGAAACAGTCAATATAGATTGTAAGGATACAAGCAACAAAGTTACAGTCACACAGGCACAAGTGGGAGGGGATGGGCGATAAGGAGCGATGAGAAGATTAACAGCAATAGTAGTGCAGACTTTGTAAACAGTTGAACAGTGTTGAGGGAATTATTTGTTTAGCAGAGTGATGGCGTTTGGGGAAAAAACTGTCCTTGTGTCCAGTTCAGTGGTAGGATTCAATTTTTTTAAAACTTTCTGTTCTGTGGGTGTGGCTTGGTGGGCATGGCAGGGGAAGGAGACTGTAAAATCTCCAGTCAGAGGTGGGATTTGCCGGTTGTCCGATCTACTCAAAATTTCCGCGACCGGTTCTCCAGAACTGGTCAGAACCTGCTGAATGCCACCTCTGGTCTAGTTGTTCTGGTGTACAGTGCTCTATAGCGTCGTTTTGAGGGTAGGAGTTGAAACAGTTGTATGTCCGGGATGTGAGGCGTCTAGGCTTCCGTACAAGCGGGGTTGGACTAGAAGACCTCCGAGGTTCCTTCCCAACTTTGTTATTCCTGTTAAGTTGGCTAGACTTGCATCCCGGATGTTCTACTGGAAAATCAATGTTTTTTTTGTGTGTGTTGTGCATTACCCATCAGGCACTGGGGAAGGTGGAAAAAGCACCTTCATCAAACAGATGAGGATTATCCACGGAGTGGGATTCACGGAAGACGAGCGGAAGGACTTTGCGAAAGTGGTGTATCAAAACATCTTCACCTCTATCCAGGCAATCATCAGAGCTATGGAGAGCCTGCAGATTCCTTACGGCCAGGAGGAGAATGCAGTGAGTATCCACATACAGGCAATCCTTGACATTACAACCATTACAATCAGCGGCCGTTTGTACTTACGCCGACAGTGAAAAAAGGGACTTATGAACTGTTTTCACATAGCAGCATTCTCCACAGTCATGTGATCAAAATTAGGACCCATGACAGATTGCAGATAATCAGAGTTGGAAGGGACCTTATAGGTCATCTAGTCCAACCCCCCGCCCAAGCGGGAGACCCTACACCATTTCTGACAGATGGCAGTCCAATCTCTTCTTGAAAGTCTCCAGGGATGAAGCTCCCACAACTTCCAAGGGCAAAGTGTTCCATTGGTTGATTGTTCTCACTATCAGAAAGTTTCTCCTTATTTCCAGGTTAAATCTCTCCTTGTTCAGTTTCCATCCATTATTTCTTGTCTGGCCTACAGGTGCTTTAGACAATAGCTTGACCCCTTCCTCTCTGTGGCAGCCCCTCAAATATTGGAAGACCGCTATCATGTCTCCCCTGGTCCTTCTCTTCACTAGACTAGCCAGGCCCAGTTCCTCAACCGTTTGTTGTATGTTTTAGTCTCCAGTCTCCTAATCATCCTGGTTGCTCTTCTCTGCACTCTTTCTCAATATCTTTCTCAATATCTTTTTATAGTGTGGTGACCAAAACTGGATGTAGTACTCTAGGTGTGGTCTTACTAAGGCTTTATAGAGTGGTATTAGTACCTCACTTGATCTCGATTGTATCCCCCTGTTAATGCAATTTAGGATTGCATTGGCTTTTTTGGCTGCTGTTGCACACGGCTGGCTCCTATTTAGCTGGTTGTCCACTAAGACTCCAAGATCCCTCTCCCGGTTCCTGCTATTGAGCATGGCAACTGCTGTGTGTATTTATGATGGTTGCACTGTCCCCGGGGTCAAGAAATTACCAGTTGCAAGCTTCTGACAAGCGAAGTCAATGGGGGAAGCCAGATTTGCTTCACGGCCTCATGATTCACTTAACAACCTTTGCTTAACAGCTGTGGCGAAAAGGTCATCAGACGGGGGAAAACACACGTCGCAATGGTCTTGTTTAGGAACAGAGATGTTGGGCTGAATTGTGCCCGGGCTCCATCATTAGTTTGCTTTAGAGAAGCGGGGGGGGGGGGGAACTATGGCCCTTTTACGACCTCTGGACTTCAATTCCCAGAATTCCTGGGCTGGGAGTTGAAGTTCCACAAGTCTGTTTTGGTTATTAATGACAAATAGACTATTGAAAGGCTTGGAAAATGCCTTTCTTCTGAGGATTCAATTTTCCTGCTGGGAGAGCTCTGGTGCAAGGATACAGACAACTGCTTGAAAGCTGGATCTTTTTATTTTTCAGAAAGGCGAGAGATAGCAAGAAGTCTGCGTTCCTGGGGCTAGCTAGCTAACTTCGAATAGAAAATTCCTGGCTCTTTATACCTTTTTTCTCCCTTTGTGTGTGAATGTTCGTTTAGTGTTTAATGTTTAGATATTAAAATCCTGTCAGAGTTTAATTTTCGCCAGAAGGCATGCTTAGCGAGGTGCGGAAAATAAACTCTGCGGGGCGGCTTGATTGCCTTATCGGTTCTTTCTTAATCTCTTTTACTTTTATAATGGGTTTTTTTATTTGTTTTCTGGATATCTCCCGTCTGTTTCCTATGTAATTTATTCTGTGTCTTTTGTCTGTTTTGCTGATTTGGCTTGTAAGGGTTTTCTTTTCCTTGTTTCCCTAGCTTTCTTCATCACTTGGCTTTTGTCTAGGGGGCTTCTTTCAATACTTTTTATTAAATTTCTTTTCCTATGCAAGTTTGTTCTATGGCTGGCCTGATGTTCCCCTTGGGCTTTTTCTGCTTGGGTGTCACCACTGTCCTCGTGAAGTTCCCTTTCGACAAGACCACAGGTTGTCCTGAAATCACTTCACACTTCCAGGATCTCTGTCATTCCGTGGGCAGCATTCATGAAAGGGGCCTCCTCTGACTAGGCTTCTAGAATGTTCCTACCCAAAGTTTTCCACTCTGCTCTGAACAGAGTCACAGAATTGGAAGGGGCCTTAGAGGCCTTCTAGTTCAACCCCCTTGCTCAGGCAGGAAACCCTATACCAGTGATGGCTAACCTTTTGGGGGCTCCTGTGCCAAAAATTGTGCATGCGCTTGCACTCTCTGGCTCACGTGCCAGCACCCAGAAGGCAATGTGCCCCCCCCATGTCCCCTATGCATGCGCATGCAATCCTACCCACCCACCCTGCCGCCCTCTTACCTGCACTGCGCCTCACAGCTGATTTTTGGCCGGTTTGAGGCCTTTTTCGGCCTCCCAAAAGCTCGAGGAAGGCTTCTGCAGGCTTCTACGAGCTTTGTAGGCCAAAATCTAGTCCCGTTTCATCATGTCCTGTTTTTCCACAAATACCGGAAGTGACGAAACGGGCTTAGTTTTTGGCCTGCAGAAGCCTGCAGAAGCCTCCCTCAAACTTTTGGGAGGCCGAAAAAGGCCTCAAACCGGCCGAAAATCAGCTGTGAGGCACGCACACGCCCAGTGTGGTCAGTTTATCTGCAGCTCGCAAGCCAGCACAAATGGCTCTGCGTGCCACCTGTAGCACGCGTGCCCTAGGTTCGCCATCACGGCCCTATACCAAGGGTGTCAAGGTTTCGTTTTCATCGAGGGCTGCATCAGGGTTTTGTTTGACCTTGGGAGGAAGGGGAGGGGGCGCATGGCCAGTTCGACATCATTGTGTTGGAGGCGCCTTTGGCGGCACAAGCACTCTGCCGGTAAAAATGGACTCCCGGGTTCCGTTTGTGGCTGCATGAGGCCCTCCCGGGCTCCATTTTCGCCGGCAGAGGCACCGCAGGCTGGTCCTTCGCTGTTTCCAGGGTGGCCATGCGGGCCAGATCCACAGGGCTGAGCTGCTGAAGGTTCGCAGGGGTTCAGGATAGCCCCTAGCTAAGATTCTGTGCAGTTCAGAGAACCCCCCAAATCCCATTCCTGGCTGGCCCTACCTACCCTGTCCCACACCTCCCAGGGGTCTCCACACAGCCCCTTTTGGATGCAGGTAAGTGCAGGGCCCGCACGGAGGCTCAGGGAGGGGAAAAAATTGGCCTCCTGGGAGTTTGGGAAGGCGGGAAATGGGCCCGTTTCCAGCTTCCAGATGGCCTCCAGTGCCCGGGGTGGCTGGTTTTGCCCTCCTGGAGGCTTGAGGAAAGCCTCCGGAGCCTGGGGAGAGCAAAAATGCCCCCCATCCCACCGTGGTGCAGGAGGTCTACTAGGCCACGCCAACCATGGCCACGCCCACCCAGCAACCGGGCAGCGAACCCTTTGCTAACATTTTTGAAGGCCACCCCTGAGGATCCGGCTCCCGAGCCTTGAGTTTGACACCCCTAACCCTACACCATTTCAGACAAATGGCTGTTCAGTCTCTTCTTAAAAGCCTCCAGTGATGACGCACCCACAACTTCTGAAGTTCCACTGGTTAATTGTCCTCCCTGTCAGGAAATCTCTTCTTAATTCTAGGTTGCTTCTCTTTTTAATGACCTTCCATCTTTATTGCTTCTTGTCCTGCCTTCAGGGGCTTTGGAGAATAGCTTGACTCCCTCTTTTGGGGGGCAGCCCCTCAAATATTGGGAGGCTGCTCTCATGTCACCCTAAGTCCTCCTTCTCCCTAGACTAGACGTACCTGATTCCTCCAACCGCTCTTCATATGCCTCAGAAAACTCTTATTTTCTGTCTCTAGCAAAACGCCCGGCAGCTCCTGAGCGTAGATGCCTATAAAGTGGTCTCCCTGGACCCCCACCACGCCAGGATCATTGGTGGCCTCTGGAAGGATGCCGGCATCAGGACCTGTTATAAGAGGAGAAGCAAATTCCACCTGCTCGATTCGACGTCCTAGTGAGTCCCTTTTTAATCCGGTTCACACTTTGTTTTGGAGCGACCATCGCGTGTTCTTACCTTGGGTTGGTGGTCGAATGTAGAGTTGCAAGGAGGGTCCAAGACCCTACAAACTGTTTTTGGTCCAGTGTGGTGGCCTAGAGGTGGAGCTCTCACCTCACAACCAGGAGCCTGTGAGTTCGATCCTAGGTAGAGGCTAGACTCTCCTGCTCGAGCAGGGGGTTGGACTAGATAACCTCTAAGGTCCCTTCCAACTCTGTTATTCTATGTCATGACCTCTTGGCACCGTAGTGGTGTAAAGATTTGTGTGTTTCCTGTGTGTACGGTGGATGCACGTTAAATATTTCTCCTGTCTAGTCATGTCTGGCTCTAGGCTAGGGGCTGTAATCATCTCTGTTTCTTAGCTGAGGGAGCCAGCGTTGTCCAAAAACATTTCCATGGTCACGTGGCCAGCAACCTGTGTCATTTGGGTCATCATTTCAGATATATTTGCTTACCTAAGCAGAGAAACAGAATGACTTCAGGCAGGGGAAAAAAAAGCAGTGGTATTTCCGACTTCCCGCTGGCTTCCCCATTGACTTTTCCTGTGGGAATCTGGCAAGGAATATTGGAAATTTCCCCTTTCCTTTCCATCCATCCCTTCCATAATATGTCTCTCTGTCTTTATCTCTGTCTCTGCCACTCCTCCCTTCTTCCCTTCCTCTCCCCCAGGAGTAAGTGGCTGCTCCTGGATGGGGGAAAGGAGTGAAGGATTACTAGACAGGCTTGGAAACTGTCACCAAATGTAGAAAACAAAGTTCAGAGGATAATTAGGACTGCAGAAAAAACAATTACTACCAACCTCCCTTCCATCAAGGACCTGTATACTGCATGAGTCAAAAAAAAGGGCTGTGGAAATATTTACAGACCCCTCATATCCTGGACATAAACTGTTTCAACTCCTTCCCTCAAAATGACGTCTATAGAGCCCTGCACACCAGAACAACTAGACACAAGGACATTTTTTTCCCAAACACCATCACTCTGTTAAACAAATAATTCCCTCAACACTGTCCAACTATTTACAAAGTCTGCACTACTATTACTGTTAATCTTCTTATCACTCCTTATCACCCATCCCCTCCCACTTGTGACTGTATGACTGTAACTTTGTCATTTGTATCCTTACGATTTATATGGACTGTTTCCTGGTATGATTTGATTGCTTATTGTACCCTATGACTATTATTAAGTGTTGGACCTGATGATTCTTGACGAATGTCTCTTTTCTTTTATGTACACTGAGAGCATTTGCACCAAGACAAATTCCTTGTGTGTCCAATCACACTTGGCCAATAAAGAATTCTATTCTATTCTATTCTATTCTATTCTATTCTATTCTATTCTATTCTATTCTATTCTATTCTATTAACCGCAGCAATATCATAGCAGCACAGCTGTGGCCAGTAGCACTGAAGCTGACACAACTTTCCCAAATTTCAGGCTGGCTGGGTAATTCTGGGAATTGGTCTACAAATGCAGGCTGGGGAATTCTGGGAATTGAAGTCCACCTATCTTACACTTGCCAAGTTCGGAAGGCACTGTGCTAGAGAAGTGTGTGCATTAATTTTGAGTTACTCTGTCAGTGCATTGTCCAGAGTGACAGGTGTCTCTCTGTTTCAGCTTCCTTTCGAATCTGGACCGCATTGCTTCTGAGGGGTATGTGCCAAGTGCCCAGGATATCTTGAGAACCCGTGTGCCCACGACGGGCATTAACGAGTACTGCTTCTCGATGCAAAAGGTGACGTTAAGGTAAACTGGAAAAAAAAACCACCATTCATCCCAAGTGCTTACAGTATGTTTCATACTGGATTCCTTAAAACAAAGATATAATCGGGATCGGTAGCTATTCAGGTTTATCCTCGACTTACAGCAGTTCATTTAGTGACCATCCAAATTACAACATCACTGAAAAAAATGACTTATGACTGTTTTTCACACTTACGACCGTTGTAGCAACCCCATAAACTCACGTTTGTTTGTTTGTTTGTTCGTTCGTTCGTTCATTCATTTATTATTTATTATTTTTACAACAAAAATAACAAATAAAAACCATCTTTCAGATATAACAGTATGTCGTCCGGGTACGTATATCTTGTGCACATATTAATATTTGCATACATCTCTCATTGAGTTTACATTCACATTATATTCTAGTCAACATTATGTATCATTGTTACATTGTCATTGGATTTTTTTATTTCAGTTTCAAACTATCCTTAAAGCAAATTCTACCTATACTAAATTATATTCATGTTGTAATTTATTGAAAAATAATCAATTATACAGTATCATTATTATTACCATATCCTTCAATTTCTTACTCTACTTTCTAACCATCCATAGAATAAAATGACTCACATTTATGATGGCTGCCGTGTCTCAGGGTCGTGTGATTTCCCCTTCTGGCCAGCAGGGGTGGAAACCAGATTCGCTTAACAACCATGTTACTAATTTAACAACCGCAGCGATTCACTTCACAAATGTAGCAAGAAAAGTCGTAAAATGGGGCAAACCCCACAACTTTCTCGCTTAACAACATCAAATTTGGGCTCATTTGTGGTCGTAAATTGAGAACTACCTGTAGTCCCTTCAGGACCTGTGGACTTCAATTCCCAGAATTCCTGGCTCAGGAATTTGCTCAGCATTGCTGGCTCAGGAATTCTGGGAGTTGAAGTCCATAGGTTGTAAAGGGGCCATAATCAGAATCGAGAGATTAAATATCAGTCATATTTTGAGAGGCTTTGTGTCATTGTGTAATGTGGCAACATTGGACAATAATTTGACTCCTCTCCTCTTTGTAGCAGCCCCTCAAATATTGCAATACTACTATCATGTCACCCCTACTCCTTTTCTCTAATTTCACCATACCCAAATCCTGCAACTGTTCTCCTTATGTTTTCGTCTAACAGACCTTTAATCATCTTAGTTTTGCCAAAGTCTCACTGTCTTTTTTGCAATGTGGTGACCAAAACTGGATGCAATATTCTAAGTGTGGACTTACTAAGGATTTATAAAGTGGTACTAATACTTCGTGCGATTTTTGATTCTGTTCCTCTGTTTTATGCAAACAAGGATTGCATTCGCTTTTTGGGGTGCCCCCCCACACAGCTGGCTCATGGTTAAGTGATAGTCCCCTAGGACTCCAAGGTCCTTCTCACAGTCGCTTTTTTTTTGAGCCAACATTCGTCTATGAAAGAAGTAGAGGATTATCTATATATTTTTTTCATTTCTATTTTTTTTAGGATCGTTGATGTTGGCGGGCAGAAAACCGAACGCCGGAAGTGGATCCACTGTTTCGAAAACGTGATTGCCTTAATCTATTTGGCCTCTCTGAGCGAGTATGACCAGTCACTGGAGGAGAATAATAGCGAAGTAAGGAGCAGTGTTGAGACAGGAATATTTGGAGGAATAGAGGGACCATTAAGGGAGAGGATTATGTATGTCTACATTTTGAGTATTCTGTGTGTGTGTGTGTGCGTGTGCGTTGTATATATTGGGAATTTATATGAGGGGTCCTTGATGCTCCCTGAGCTGGATGGTTTTCTTACAGATGTTTCATTACCCAACTAGGTAACATCATCAGTGCGAAAATTAAGTGGGGTTTACTCTCTGTTTTATAGAAGTGGCTCGCCTGTCAGTGGTAAGCCAGAGCAAGCCACTTGTATATACGCTAAGCGCTTGTAGCTCTCAGTTTACATGCAAGTATACCACTCCCTTCTAGCACTGATGATGTTACCTAGTTGGGTAATGGAACTTATGCAAAGAAACAACCAAACTCAGAGAACACCAAGGACCCCACCTCTTCCTCTTTCTCCTCCCCTTTTTCTCCCCTTCTTCTCCACCACTCCACAAACCTCATTCCCTTCTATCACTGATGATGTTACCTAGTTTGGTAATGAAATGTCTACAAGAAAACACCCAAGCTGCACCAAGGACCCCGTAGTTGTCTTCCTCCTCCTCCTCCTCCTCCTCCTCCTCCTCCTCCTCCTCCCCTCCAAACCTTACTCCCTTCTAGCACTGATGATGTTATCTAGTTTGGTAATGAAATGTCTGCAAGAAAATAACCAAACAGCCAAGCTGTACCAAGGACCGCATAGTCCTTTCCCCATTCCTCCTCCCCCCCCCCCCCGCCCCCCGCTTCTTCTCCACCACTCTGCAAAGCTCACTCCCTTCTAACCCTGATGATGTTACCTAGCTGGGTCATGAGATGTCTGCAAGAAAACCAACAACCTCAGAGAATACCAAGGACCGCACAGTTCAACCCTGAGCTACCAATATTATTTTCTGTCAGAATTTATACATATTATTTCCTGGCCCTCTGATCCACTGAAACGTCCCTCGGTTGTCTCGCTGGGCAAACCGATGTCTGCGGAAAAGGCCTCCAGAACAAACTTCCTAAACCCTACTGTGTGCTCATTCCTGATACATTTTTTTCCTTCTTTTTTCCCTCCCCCCCGTTCCCCCCCTCCCCCACCCGCTCTTTCCTATCAGAACCGAATGAGGGAGAGTTTAGATCTCTTCAGGACAATTCTGGAGCTGCCTTGGTTCTGGAACACCTCCATTATTCTCTTCCTGAACAAAGTGGATATCCTGGAGGAGAAAATCCTCACCTCGGATCTGGCTGCCTATTTCCCCACTTTCCCAGGTAACGTTTCCTGCTTTGGACAGGTGGGCAGCGTGGAGGAACGGTTAGAGGGGGGCTGTCTGCAAAGCGGCAGGTTCTAGAAAAAGGACTGCAAAATTGGTGCAAACTGGAGGCCTGCTTCCCTAATCCAAACCCTCAGCTAAATTATGGGGAAGGTGTTCTTTCATTACTTCAGTTATAGGCAGTCCTCGACTTACGACCGCAAATGGGGCTGGAACTTCCATCGCTAACCAACGTGGTCATTAAGCACGGTCGTTACACCAATCTCTGCAGTCGCTAAGCGGATCATGTTGTTAAACGAATCCACTTCCACCATTGACTTTGCTCGCCAGAAGGCGGATGGGAAGGTCGTAAATGCTGATCACATAACTCCGGGACACTGCAGCCATCATAAATACACGCTGGTTGTTGCCAAATGCCCAAATTTTGATCACATGACTGGAGGTGCTGCTATGGTTATAAGCACAAGGACCAAACCGGTTGTAAATCACTTTTTTTCAGGGCCGTTGTAACTTTGAACCAGTTGCTAAAGGAATTGTGGCAAATCAAAGACTTACCTGTATTAAAGCACTGTCCGGCTGGGAAACTGGTTTGAATCTCTAGAAAACACTTATTATTACAGCTATTATTGTGCTTATTAATGCTTCCAACTAAAGTGATATTTTTGAGGCACCCTGTATTCAGGGGTGGGATTCAAAAATCCCACCAACCGGTTCTCTGCCCAATTGCAGGGTGAGCGTAGCCATGGCGGGCCTGGTCTACCAGAACCTCCGGGACGGCCATTTTTCACCATTCCCAGAGTCCGGAGGCTTCCCTCAGGCCTCTGGGAGAGCTAAAATGGCCTCCCCTAGGCTCTGGAGGCCCTCCGGAAGCCGGAAGCAGGCCCATTTCTGGACTTCTGGTACTTCCGGGAGGGCCGTTTTTCACCTTTCCCAGAGTCCGGAGGCTTCCCTCGGGCCTCTGGGAGGACAAAAATGGCCTCCCCTGGGCTCTGGAGGCCCTCCGGAAACCAGAAACAGGCCAATTTCTAGACTTCTGGTACTTCCGGGAGGGCCGTTTTTCACCTTTCCCAGAGTCCGGAGGCTTCCCTCGGGCCTCTGGGAGAGCTAAAATGGCCTCCCCTGGGCTCTGGAGGCCCTCTGGAAGCCGGAAACAGCCCCATTTCTGGACTTCTGGTACTTCCGGGAGGGCCGTTTTCCCCCCTCTCAGAGCCTCCACGCAGACCTTGAACTTACCTGTATGGAAAATGGGCCACGTGGAGACTCCTGAAAGGGGAGGGGCAGGGTGGGTGGGGCCAGCCAGCCAGTTCAAATACGGGTTCGGCAAACCAGATATAAATGTAACATCTGGTTCGCCCAAACTGGTCCGAACTGGCTGAATACCCCCCCCCCCCGCCTGTATTTATTGAAAAGGTAAAATCTTTTTCCCCCCCCTCAAAAACCTCTAGGGACGTCACTAAAAATATTTTTCTAAGTTCAGTTTCAGCAATAATACGTTCATCCTCGCCACGTAATGAAAGTTCCAATACATTTTTAATAAAATGAAATCCACTTTTTGTTCATTTTTATCCAATTTAAACCTTTCTTTCAGTTGCTGATAAGTAAACCAATGGCAGGCATAACCTTTTGATTCAAATTCTTCCCTCGGCTTTCGTGTGGGGTCAACGGAATTGAAAGATAAGACTTTAACCATACATCAACCAACCTGGCTCTGACACAATTTATTTTCTAAAGAAAGTTTTCTGGGGCAACACCCAAGGAAGCAACTTCGTAGAGAGTCTTGTTTTATATTTATTCCAAACTCTTAGTATGGCACGTCTAACAAAAACCGCTAAAAATCCATGTAATTTTCAGGACAAAATTGGAAGCATGTATTGCCATAGCTTTCTCTCCCAGAATGTCCAAATTCCTGGTCCAGGCTACATTTGGTGATTTCCTTGTGGTGTCCCATCCGGTGGCTATCCTGGTCTACCAGCCTGCTTAGTTTTTGAGAAAAATAGGGACCACTTTGGTGGGAAGGGAACGGCGTTCCGTGCGGCTTTGGTGTTTAGTCATGCCGGCCACATGACCACGGAGATGTCTTCGGACAACGCTGGCTCTCATTCGGCTTTGTAACGGAGATGAGCACCGCCCGCTAGAACCAGAAACAATTAGCACAGGTGTGCGAGGGGAACCTTTACCTTTAAGGCCAATTAAGTGCTGCCCGCTGGTGGGTCATTCTCTTTTCAAATCTAAGGCCACAAACTTACTGAGAAATAGTGATACGGTTAGTCCTCGACTTACAACAGCTCATTTAGCGGCTGTTTAAAGTTACAAGGGCACTGGAAAAAAAGTGATTTCACGAATCATTTTTCACAGTTACAACTTTTGCAGCATCCCCAAGGAGCCCCACCTGTTCAAAATTCAGATGCTTGGCAACTGGGTCGTATTTATGACTTAACGACGGCAGCGATTCATTTAACCACCGTGGCAAGAAAGGTCGCACAACGGGGGCAAAGCTCACTTAACAAATGTCTCAATTAACTACAGAAATGTTGGGCTCCCTTGTGGTCGTACCTTGAGGACTATCTGTGTAATCTACGGATTAAGTGCTTCTGACTTCCCTAACCTCTATGCATTACCAGGTCGTCTCATCTCATGCCTGGTCTGGGAGGTGATGAAGGCAAGTTTCAGATTCACGTTCCGAATGGAAGGGACCTTGGAGGTCATCTTGCCCAACCCCCCAACAAAGCAGGAGACCTTACACTATTTCTGACAGATGGCAGTCCAGTCTCTTCTTGAAAGCCTCCAGTGATAAAGCTCCCACAACTTCCGAGGGCAACTTCTGTTCCATGGGTTGATTGTTCTGTCAGAAAGTTTCTCCTTGTTTCCAGGTTGAATCTCTCCTTGTTCAGTTTCCATCCATTATTCCTTGTCTGGCCTTCGGGTGCCTTAGAAAACAGCTTGACCCCTTCCTCCTCTCTGTGGCAGCCCCTCAAATATTGGAAGACTGCTATCCTGTCTCCCTTGGTCCTTCTCTTCACTAGACTAGCCAGGCCCAGTTCCTGTAACTGTTCTTCATATGTTTTAGCCTCCAGTCCCCTAATCATCCTGGTTGCTCTTCTCTGCACTTTTTCTAGGGTCTCAACATTTTTTTATAGTGTGATGACCAAAACTGGATGCAGCATTCCAAGAGTGGTCTTACTAAGGCTTTATAGAGTGGTATTAGTACCTCCCTTGATCTTGATCGTATCCCTCTGTTAATGCAATTTAGGATTGCATTGGCTTTTTTGGCTGCCACTGCATACTATTGGCTCATATAGGTTTTCTAGTCTCTTCTCATACCATTTCAGACCAGTAGCTACCCAGTCTCTTCTTGAAAACCTCCAGTGATAGAGCAGGTTTTTTCTTGATTAGTTCCATCCATTACTTGTCTTGCCTTCAGGTGCTTTGCAAAATAAATTGACCCCCTTCTTATTTGTGGCAGCCCCTCACATACTGGAATACTTCTCTTATATCACCCCTAGTCCTTCTTTTCTCTAGATTGGCCATGTCCAGTTCCTGCAACTGTTCTTCATATGTTTTTTTTATCTCCAGGTCTTTAATCATCTTAGTTGCCCTTCTCTGCACTCTTTCCAAAGTCTCAACAACTTTGTGGGGTTATAGCCAAAGAAGGATGTTTAGAGGACATACTGGCTCTGTGGTTAGGGTGCAAATAGGGCCCAACCCTGAGCGATTTCCTGTAGCATTTGAACGAACAAAACACGTTGGTTTGGTGTTAATGTTGGCCAGCCACACCTTTGCTTAGAATTGACACACACCTTTCATCTTCAAGCTGTTGCTGCTTGTAGAGAGTATTTGTCAACCCTGGCCAAGAATTAATTCCCCAGCAAGTCCTTTGCAACTCTATGATCCGTGGAATTCAATTTCCAGCAACCCTTAGCTAGCCAGCCATTAGCTACTTTGCGATTGTGGACTTTGTCTCCCAGAATTCCTCAGCCCTTGGCAGTTTTATGATACCTGTAGAGTATCATAGAGTAGAATAGAGCTGGAAGGGACCTTGGAAGTCTTCTAGTCCAGCTCCCTGCTCAAGCAGGATACTCGTGATGGCGAACCTATGGCATGCGAGCCTCAGGCAAACTTACCTCACTGCGCATGTGCGCGCTTCAC
Organism: Pseudonaja textilis; assembly: GCF_900518735.1. The sequence goes on from NW_020770205.1 coordinate 19,395, forward strand.
AGCTGATTTGGGTGGTGGTGGTTTGAGGCCTTTTTCGGCCTCCAAGAGGCTTGGAAAAAGCCTCTGCAAAGCTTTTCGGGCTGAATTATAGGCCTGTTTTGTCACTTCCTGTAATACCGGAAGTGGTGAAACGGGCCTATAATTCGGCCTGAAAAGCCTTGCAGAGGCTTTTTTCAAGCCTCTTGGAGGCCGAAAAAGGCCTCAAGCCAGCTGAAAAATCAGCTGTGAGACGCAGTGCAGGTAAGGGGGGGTGGGAAAAATTGAGCGCATATGCTCAGGGGGCGTGGGGAGGGAGGCCGCGCATTGCATTCTGGGTGCTGGCAATGGGAGTGCGCTGGTGTGCATGCAATTTTTGGCACAGGAGCCCCCAAAAGTTAGCCACCACTGACCTATACTATTTCAGATAAATGATTGTCTAGTCTCTTCTTAAAAACATCCAGTGATGGAGCTTGTCCTCACTGTTAGGAAGTTTCTCCTTAATTCTCCTTAATTCCATCCATTGTTTCTTGTTCTGCCTTCCGGTGCTTTGGAAAATAAGTTGACCCCGCCCTCTTCATTGTAGTAGCCGCTCAAATATTGAAATCCTGCTATCATGTCACCCCTAATTCTTCTTTTCTTTAGACTAGCCAAACCCAAACCCTGCAGCCGTCCTTCATACGTTTTTAGTCTCCAAGCCGTTGATCATCTTAGCTGCTCTTCTCTGCACTTTTTCCAAAGTCTCAACATCTTTTTTTTTTGTAGAGATTTCAACTCTCAAAATTCCTCAGTCAGGCACTGGCAACTTTATGATGCGTGGACTTCAACTCCCAGAATTCCCTAGCCAGCTTTCCCCACCACAACTGGCTGAGGAATTCTGGGAGTTGAAGTCCTCCCATCATAAAGGTCTGTAATGAGGAGAGAGTTCTTGGAGCTTTCATAATAACAAATCTGGCTAAAGAGAACTCTGGGACCACAGGTAGACCTCGACTTATGACCGAAATTGAGCCTCAAGGTTCCATGGCTAAGCAAAGCAAAGTTGTTAAGTGAATTCTACCACTTCCTTGCCGCCGTTGTTAAAACGAATCGCTGCGGTTATGAAATGAGTCACGCCGTTGTTAAGTGAATCTTGCCTCCCTATTGAGTTTGCTTGTCAGAAGGTCGCAAAAGGGGATCACGTGACCCCGGGATACTGCAACCCTCTGTCAGGATTCCGGCAGTTACTCCAATTAAATCATGAGCCTCGAGCCCCACTCCCAAAACTAAAAAGGATTTATTAGAAGTTAACATGCCACATTTGCCTGGGTGTAGCCGACTCTGAGATACGTAATTCATTGTCACCCTTGATCCTGCTTTTCCCCTCACCCCTCTGGGTGTATCATCCAACGAAACACTTCCATAGCCAAGAGTCATCAATCATGCTCTCCAATTGGATTTTTGCGCAGCAGAAGCTACAGTCGTCTAATCAGTCTCTGAAGAAAATATGAATGGAATGTACTTTCGATTCCACACTGCCGCCTGTTCTTTGAAAACTCCCCCCCCCTTCTTTCTGTTGACAACTATAAAACATGTATACAAAACGTTTTATGAGTTGACACCGTCATAACTATGAATCGTTTGCCAAGGATCTGAATTTTGATTATGGGACCATGGGGATGCTGCAACGGTTGTAAGCTTGAAAAACAGTCAAAGTCACTTTTTTTTTAGTGCCAAACAGTCCCTAAATGAACGGTTGTAAGTAGAGGACTGCTTGCATTGGATTTGGAAAAGCATTGCTTCTCTTTGGACAGCTGCCAAAGCAGTAAAAGGTTTCTAGCTGCTTTGTTGGTTGCCAAATAGGAGTCGGTAAAAAGGTTGTTGCTTTCTATTTCCCCTTCCATAGCGTCCCGGTGTCCTCTGAGGTTGGTTGTTTCATCACCCAACTAGGTAACATCATCAGGGCATTTCTGATGAAACATCTGCAAGAAAACAACCAACCTCAGAGAGCACCCAGGAACCCGCAGGTCAACCCTGAGCTACAAATATTCCTCTTCCGTTAATTCTCCTTTTTGTGTGGCTTGTATGCCTTCTAGACCAGGGTTGTCAAACTTGATTTCATTGAGGACCCGCATCAGGGTTGTGTTTGAACTCGGGTGGGTGAGTGGGTGGGTGTGGCCAGGGTGGGCGTGCCCAGCTCAATGTCACTCATATCGGGGTTGCCTGTGGTGACCCGAGCGCTCTGCCAGCAAAAAACGGGCTCCCGAGCTCTGTTTTCAGCTACGATGGCCTCCTGGACCCACATCAGTGTTGTGTTTGACCTCAGGGAGGGAGGTTGGGGTGGGTGTGGCCAGGGTGGGCGTGCCCAGCTCGACGTCACTCATGTCGGGGTTGCCTGTGGTGACCTGAGCACTCTGCCAGCAAAAAACGGGCTCCCGAGCTCCGTTTTCGGCTGCAATGGCCTCCTGCATCGGAGCTCCGTTTTCGCTGGCGGAGGCACCACGGGCCAGTCCTTCACTGTTTCCAGAGTGGCCCTGTAGGCCTTGAGTTTGGCACCCCTGGTCTAGAGAAAAACACACGTATCTCCCTGCAATGAAACGGGATGTTGGGAGTCAGAAGGAAGAGCTGCAAGATTAAGCAGTGGTCAAATAAGAGGCCGTTGAGCCTGCAGAAAGAAAAAGGATGAGGCAAATATGACAGAAGGATGCCTTCCTAGTTTCTTGGGCTGTGGAGACAACGGGGAACAGATGTACAGCAGTGGTGGGATTCAAATGGTTTTACCACCAGATCGGTGGGCGTGGCTTTGTGGGCGTGGCTTTGTGGGCATGCTTTGCCTAATGCGCACGCGCAGCTTTCCCCACACCAGCTGAGACCCGCAGCGCCAATCAGCTGAGAGGAGAAAGAAGAGAAAAGCGCAAAGACGGGTGGGAGGGCCAATCCTGCACTTTTCTGTTCTGTCTCCTCTCAGCTGATTGTCGGAGGATTTTTTTACTACCGGTTCGGCTGAACCGGTCCAAACCGGGTAGCATATCACCACTGATGCGTAATAGGTGTATTACTAAATGTCTATGGGGATTCTCAGCCATCCATGGAGATTGGCTCATGTTCCTCCCCAATCTCCTCGCTATCCGAGTCTGCTCCAAGTTCCACTGGCCACTGGTGGGCCACAACAGGACCCTGGGCAATTCACACAACCTCTTCTCCTTCTCCTTTCCCAGGTCCCAAGCAAGACGTTCACGCGGCCAAAGGCTTCATCCTGGAGATGTACAGCGACATCTTCCATCAATTTCTCGATGGCTCTCTTTGTGGCAGTTCCCCTTCTGCCTTCAGACCCCGGTTCCTTTACCACCATTACACCTGCGCCACTGACACGCAGAACATCTGCGCGGTTTTCACCGATATCAAGGACGCCGTTTTGGCAAGCTACCTGGAGGAGTTCAGCTTGGTTTGAAGAAGCCGGCTCCAGGTGCATCACGGAATTGCTGGGCGTGCAATCCAGATGTTGCGTCGGTCATGAGACAACCGGGCTTTCGAGAAGCTGAATTCACAAGGGAGCATTCTTGTTGTGGGGTGCCAGGGTGGGAAAAGTTACTTTGTCATATCCTTGACTCTGTCTTCCCGTGAGAATCTTGGATGGAATCTGGTTTCTCACCGCTGGGAAGGATTTTTTATTTTGAAATAACATTGCAGCTGCACCACTGGACAGAAGATGTACAACTTCACAGACTAACAGAGTTGGAAGGGACCTCGGAGGTCATCTAGTCCAAACCCCACCCTCCTGGTCGAGCAGGAAACCCCGACACCATTTCCAAACGAACGGCTTCCAATCTCTTCTTAAAAGTGATGAAGCATCCACAACTTTTGTAGGCAAATGGTTTCACTGATGAATTGATTAAAAGAATCAGTGGGATCAATGATCAACTGATTAAAGCCTTAGTAAGGCCACACCTGGAATATTGCATCCGGTTTTGGTCATTACATGACAAAAAAGGTGTTGGGCCTTTTAAAAAAAAATGCAAAGAGCAACTAAGATGATTAAAGTCACGGAGACTAAAACATATGAAGAACGGTTGCAGGATTTGGGTATGTCTAGTCTAGAGAAAAGAAGGACTAGGGGGGGCATGATATTTTAGTATTTGAGGGGCTGCCACAACGAAGATTATTATTTTCCAAATTATTTTCCAAAGCACCTGAAGGCAGGACAAGAAACAACGGATGGAAACTAACCAAGGTGAGAAGCAACCTGAAATTAAGGAGAAACTTCCTAACGGTGAGAACAATTAGCCAGTGGAATATCTTGCCTTTAGAAGTTATGGGTGCTCCATCACTGGGGCTGGACTAGAAAACCTCCAAGGTCCCTTCCAAACTCCATTCTGAATGACTGATTGAATTGTTCTCACCCTTAGGAGAAATTTCTCCTTAGTTGTAGCTTGGTCCTCTCCTTTGTTAGGGCAGCCTCCTCTTACCAGAACTAAAACGTTGTGAGAGTAGACAGAAAGATAAAATTTGACCCCTGACGGGAAGGAGAACTTGAACAAGCAAGTCGAAGAGATAAGGAAGCCAACTCTGAAACAACAAGTGGAGATAAGAAAGTTAACTCACAGTGTCCCAGCGCTGAACCCAGCACTGTCAAAAGGCAGCTGAAGTCATGCAGGGTGCAATGTGTGACCAAACGCAGCTATCACAAGATGAAAATGAAGGCTGGGCTGAGGGCTGGTGAGAAAGCTACACAACCTAAAGCTTATGTAGATAATAATGTGGATTATGTATGTGTGTACGTATATGAATGTAGTCCTTGACCAGCTACAACTATTTGTTTCGTGCCGTTCACGTTTACAACAACACTGAACAAAAGTGACTTGTGACCGTTTTTCACCCTTGCTGCATCCCTACAGTCAAGTGATCAAAATTCAGGCCCTTGGCAAATGGTCCGTTTTTATAACAGTGCCCTGGGGATCATGTGGTCCTTTGGGATCGTCTGACAAGCAATGTGGAAGCCAGATTCACTTTCCATCCATGATACAAACTTAACAGCTGCAGGGACTCACATAACCGTAGCAAGAAAGGCCGTATCTACAGCGGATGTAAGGATAATTTGCCGATTATATGCTCCTGTCTTCTCCAAACTCCATACATCATCTGGCAGGCAGGTGCAAGTGTGTGTGTAGGAAATGCTTACACAATTGCAGTTAATAAAACTTTTGTAGGTTAACAGAGTCCTTCTGTGTTTTGGGTGTTACCTTGAGCAATTCATTAGGGGCGGGGGAAGGAGCAGGAAGAGGAGGAAGGGGAGAGGAGGAGAGGGAGGGGAAGGGAGAAGGAGGGCAGAGAGGAGAGTGAGGGGGAGAGAAGGAAGGAGGAGAGGGGGAGAAGAGGGAGGAGGAAGAAGAGAGGAGGAGAAGAGAAGAGGGGAGGAGGAAGAGGAGGAGGTGAGGGAGAGGAGAGAGAGAGGAGGGGAGGTAGAGGAAAAAGAAGAGGTAGAGAGGAGAAGAGAGGGAAGAGGAGGAGAGAGGGAGAGAGGGGAGGAGGAAGAAGAGAGTGAGGGGGAGAGGAGAGAAGTGGAGGAGAGGAAGAAGAGTGGGAGGAGAAAGGAGGAAGGTGAGGGAGAGGACAGGAGAGGAGAGTCTTGGCTTAAAAGACAGAATGGGCAACACAGTGTAAAGAGTTGGGGCAGTTATGGGCTCAGGGAAGTGACTTCAGATATGGATGGAAGACAAATTGTCCAGAGTCCATGTCGGTCTTTCTCAAACTTGACAGCTTTAAGATGTGTGAACATCAACTCCCAGAATTTCCCAGCCAGCCATTCCTGACCAGAGAATTCTGGGAGTTGAAGTCTTCACACCTCTTAAAGTTGCTACCCAGAAAACAGGCCTCTGCGCACCAAAACATTCCACCGAGTATAGTATACGTTAGCAAGGGTGCTTATATAAGACTTATATACTGCTTCACGGTGCTTTACAGCCCCCTCTAAGCGGTTTACAAACTCAGCCTATGGCCCCCAACGATCTGCTGCTGCCTTTATTTTTATCTTTATTTTTTTATTTTTTTGCGCAAAAATTTTAAAAGGGAAGGAGGAGAAATTGCAAGGCCTGCCTCTCAGGCAGCGAAAGCAGGTTTAAAGAGGGAATTGCTCCGGGTTTCTTGGTTCTCACGCATTCGATGTCATGATGTGCCTGATCCAAGGAAGGAAGTCGGCTATGCGGGAATAAACGCCTGGAGGGATTCGGTTGCCATAGGAAACGATGCCTTCCACCACTCCTTTGCAAACCATAGGACCTCCGGAATCTCCCTGAGGAAAAAAGGAAAGTAAAGCCAAAAAAAAAAAAAAAACCTGGAACAGGAGGCTTAGACTGGATTTCTGCAAAAGTGGTTCTCCTCAGGTACCAGGTGTTGGAAACCTCTCCCCTCACTGGCCTCGAGAATGAAATATTTTGGGGAATATTAAAAAGAGGCAGAATATTATATTTCCCCAAAGGAGAAATGGAGAAACATGTTTTTTTTTAATTTTATTTTATCTAAAAAAATTATTTCATTGTCTAAAGCAGGCTTGTCCAACCCGCGGCCCATGGGCCGCATGCGGCCCAGGTCGCCTCGTAATGCGGCCCAGTGCCCACCCCAACCTTCGTGCCAGAGCCAGTGAGGAGGAGGAGGAGAGGCAGGCGTGAGGCGGGGCGAGGCGAGGGCCATGCCAAGCAGCAACAGAAAAGGCGGGCGCCGTCAGAGCGCCACCTTCTGCTGTTGCCGCCGCCGCCGCTTCTGCCCCCGCCGCCACTGCTGCTTCTGCCTTCCAGTCCTGCTGCATCCAGCCGGGCCATTTGCAGGAGGAGAGGTAGGCACGAGGCGGGCGAGCTTTCTTCCTCCCCTCCCGCAAAATTTGGCCGGAAAATAAACCGTGATAAACCGTGATAAAAAAAACGTGATAAAAAAAATAATGTTTAATAAATAATTAATAATAAATAATAAAAGCATCTCACTAACTTCATTTCCAAATAAATTTAATATGTTAACTATGTTTTCTATGGTTTTTTGGGATGATCAGGTATCGTTACTGTTATTTTATTTTATGTGCGGCCCAAACCAAATTTTCATCTTCTAATGTGGCCCAGGGAAGGTGAAAAGTTGGACACCCCTGGTCTAAAGTCACAATGATAAATATGTTTGATCGCTACATTCAGTATCTCATTCGAAGAGCGAGCCATGCTTGTAGGGAGTAGAAACTGAACGTGCGTTTGATTAACCACAGTTGTAAACTGGAAAACCACAGTTGTAAACTGATGGCAATGACTGTGTTTTCTATTAGGAGAAAAGTCAAGGAGGGAGAAACAGGCTACCTACCTGACACGCTGGATTCATAGGGGTATTAAAACGCATTCTCTAGAGCCGTGTTTCTCAACCGTGGCAACCCCAAGAGGTGTGGACTTCAACTCCCAGAACTCCCCAGGGTTTGGCTGGGGAATTCTGGGAGTTGAAGTCCACAGATTCCAAAGTTGCCAAGGTTGAGAAACACGTTCTTAAAGGCAGAAAGCAGACCCAGTCTTTCTTAATAGCCTCCCGCGGATGCCTGAAGAGTTTAGAGATGGACATTTTGAGCCCGTTAAGAAAAACTGGGCCAGCCTATTAACAAATAAAACACCTTCAGTTCCAGCTGAGGAGATTAAGAAGGACAGGAGGTGACCTTTAGGACATAATAGGATTAATCCACCACCATTAGAATAGCAATTTCCTTCCCCCCCCTCCTCTCCCCTTCCTCTTTCTCCTCTTCCTCTCTTTCTCTCCCCTCCCCTCCTCTCCTCCTCCTCCTCCTCCTCCTCCTCCTCCTCCTCCTCCTCAGGCTCATTACATTGCACAACCCCCTGCAACATCTCAGAACCCTATAAAAAAATCCACGTATTCCTCAAACCAATTTATCAGCTGTCCCAGAACAACATGCTGTTGTTGGTTCCGCTCATCAACAAACCTCCTTTCCTTGCAGCCAGTCAGCCTCCATTTAATTTCCAGCTTCAATCTCCCAGTTTAGAACTGGACCAGATTTTTCTTCTAACACAGGGATTGGGACTCCCATCATCCCCTGCCAGTCCTTTAGGACATGAGATGGAAGTAGGTAGTTCATCCCCTTTTGGAAGGCAGCAGGCCAAGGACACCGGAGGATGATAGCGCTAAGCATGATCCCCAGGAATCTGATAGGGCTGGATGTTTACATTTATACCTTACTCCATAACATGAGGACTAGCACCTTTCTGAGATTTTAAGGGATCAGGGCCTAGCTAAACGTGGAATGTTTACTCGGTGTGCAAATAGCTTCGGTTTTATTCCTCAGCTTCTTCAATCAGTCTCACTTTTAAGTAAAGGTAGTCCTTGTCTTACGTCCACAACTGAGCCCCAAATTTCTGTTGCTAAGTGAAACATTTGTTAAATGAGTTTTGCCCCATTGAAGACCTTCTAAGGTGGGACTAGAACTCTCCATCTCCTAGTGATTGGCCCAAAGTCAGTCAATCAGCTTTCAAACTTAAACTGGCACTGGAACCACCTCTTGATGATCGGTCTAAAATCACCCAGCCAGCTTTCATGCTTAAGGCGGGACTAGAACTCTCCATC
>NW_020770206.1:0-16969 GCF_900518735.1 Pseudonaja textilis
TTCCTTCCTTCCTTCCTTCCTTTTTTCTTTCTTTCCTTCCTTCCTTCCTTCCTTCCCTCTTTCTTTCCTTTCCTTTTTTCTTCCTTCCTTCCTTCCTTCCTTCCTTCCTCCCTCCCTCCCTCCCTCCTTTCCTTCCTTCCTTCCTTCCTTCCTTCCTTCCTTCCTTCCTTCTCTATCTTTCTTTCTTTCTTTCTTTCTTTCTTTCTTTCTTTCTTTCTTTCTTTCTTTCTTTCTTTCTTTTCTTTCTTTCTGAAAAAGCAATTGTCCTAATTATTCAGCACGAATCTCTTTCAAGTCAAAAATCTACATGGCAGGGCTATTTAAATCTTCTGAAGGATTCTGAACCTCTGGAGGAAGCTCAAGTGTCTTAGCAATTTCCAGAATAAGGATAGACGGTTCTGCATGTGTGTGAGAACATATATAGGATTTTCAACCCCCGAGGACTGCAAAACAGATGATTGCTGCATGGGGATATACAGCTGCTCCAGAAGAGCTGATTGACAGGCTGAGGTCAGAATGTGGAATGCTTTTATGGGACGCTGTCAAATCGTAGGGAGTTGCTGACAGCTTGTTCTACAGTTCACTTCCTTTGCACAAAGTTGAGATTTATGCTGCTGTTTTTGAAGGTTTAATTAAACTTGGCTTTGCAAATGACTCATCCAAAATTGCGAGGCAAATTCTTCAGTCCATCTGGAATCCACCACTGCTCCCTTTTGTGGGGGTGGAGCGGGACAAGCTCTTGTGGGATTTCACCTTCTTTATACTCCTAATTTTACTTTTGGATTGGCTGTAAGGATTGAATCGATGGCGAAGAGAGGAAAGACAAGGACACGTCACTGGAGAAAATTGGTCTCAAAATTATCAAAGGAAGTCCTTTTAGGTATACAGGTAGCCCTCTCCTTGCAATCGTTATTTTAGCAACGTGAAATTAAAATTACAACGTGACTGAAAAAAGCAACTTATGACCTGTTTCCACATTTGTGACTTTTGCAGCAAATACACAGCTCAAACATGCTATAAAAAAGTCCTAGTCCTTGATGTTTGCTGAATAACTCCCAGTTAAACCTACAGAAGGCAACATGTTTAACATTCATATTCAGCTCTGTAGAAGGGAAAGATTGTATGTTGTGCTATGCAAAGGCATAACTAGTATAGTACTTCAGGAGAGTAGGTAAGAGGAAGTATAGAAATGGTCTAATGCATGACAAACATCCTCTAAATAGTAACTAAGGAACTGCTGAGATTAGCCCACTCTCAGGGCTCCAGCAGTTATCCCCCATTTAAATCATGAGTCTCAAGCCAAACTTCCAAAACTTAAAAAGGATTTATTGGGAGTTAAACTGTCCGGCACTGCCTGGTTGTAGCCAACTCTGAAACACATCATTCATTGTCACCCTTGACCCTGGTTTCCCTCCGCCCCCTGGGTGTATCGTAATTCATATTCTCCAATGGGACACATCCATAGCCAAGAGTCATCAATCATGCTCTCTAGTTAGAATTTTGCATGGCAGAAACTCCAGTCACCTAGTTACTATCTTTGAAAACATTTATGGAATGCAAGCTGCTCAATGCTTCCTCCTCCCTTCCTGTTGGCAACTCTAAAGACCATGGAAATATTTTACCCACAACATCTAAAGAATTCTAACAATGAGTTGGCTGTGGCGAGTTGGCCATGGTGAGTTGGCCATAGTGAGTTGGCTGTGGCAAGTTGTCCCCTTCGCCCATTCTTAGAGAGATCTGTAACAGCCTTGTTTCTTTTCACCCCAATTCCTTTAAGATGGGTTATAATCGTGGGAATAGCAGTGTGCTGCCGTAGGTTTGCTCCTTAAGGCCATTAGGCAGGATGGAAACCTTGTCTGGCTCAGGGGGCAACATCGCACAGAATTGCAGCTGAAAAAAACGTCCATCTCTTTCTGTCCGTGGGAGCAGGCGTTGGGGTCTTAAATGGGATCCACATTGAAGTGGAGGCTTGTCACAGCAAACGATGTCCATGTTAAGGTCTGTTGACGATTGACTAGCAAATTAGTGGTCCCAAAGGTTAAGTAAGGGGTTGACCAACATGTGTAAGCAATGGATGGGGCACACCAGAAGGCTGCCTTCCTGACATCTGATCTAGGGAGCAGAAGAGATCAGGCCGGGAGGGGGAGGGCCTGTTAAAAGGAGAGTCGGGTTGCAGGCTCAGAGTGGAGTTTGAAGTTTTCCAAAGGAGCACCTGGTAGAGAGTCAACACTGCGGATCAGGATAGACAAACCCTTGCATCAGACAACCGGTTTCTCTCTGTTTTGTTTCGCTTTCCTTTTCCCCGAATGCAGACCGTTTCCTCCACCACAATTGAGCCCAGAAGGGACGTTGCTGAGTGAGAAATTTGTTAGGTGAGTTTTGTCCCCGTTTTCCTGCCACGGCGGTTAAGTGAATCCCTGTGGTTGCTAAATTAGCAACACGGTCGTTAAGTGAATCCAGCTTCCCCCGTTGGCTTTGCTTGTCAGAAGGTTGCAAAGTGGGACGGTGTGACACACACACACACACACACACACCTCCGGGACACTGCAACCGTCATAAATAGGAGTCAGTTGCCAGACATCTGAATGTAAATCACGTGACGATGGGGAGGCTGCAACGGTGATAAGTCATACGTCACTTTTTTCAGTAACGTTGTAAATTCAAATGGTCACTAAATGAACTTTCGTAAGCTGAGCACCACCTGTACATATGCAAGCTTACCAGTGCTGGGATTCACATTTTTTTTACTACCGGTTCTGTGGGTGTAGCTTGGTGAGCATGGCTTGGTGGGCGTGGCTTGATGGGTGTGGCTTGATGGGTGTGGCAGGAGAAGGATACTGCAAAATCCCCATTCTCTCCCCACCCCACTAACCTGCTTTCCAGCTCCGTTCTCCTGTGCAGGGCAATCAAAGAAGACCCAGCCAACCAGTTCTGGAGAACCAATAGCGGAAATTTTGAGTAGTTGGGAGAACCGGCCAATACCACCTCTGACTACCCCCCCCCATCTCTTCTCTGCTTCCCGAGTCCCAACTGATCAGCTGTGTCTCCTTTTGTTGCCCTGCACAGGAGAATGGAGCTGGAAAGCAGGTTAGTAGGGTGGGGAGGGAATGGAGATTTTGCAGTATCCTTTCTCCACGCCCATCAAGTCACGCCCACAGAACCAGTAGTAAAAAAAATTGAATCCCACCACGGATAGCAACAAAGACACAGTGGAAAGCAAAATGGGCTGCTGAACGCCCAGCTACAGGCAGTTATGTAGATGACCCTACACCAAAGGACCCAGGTTTTGACCTTCTTAGCCAGCACCGGTCAACTATGAACAGGATCTGTACCCAACATGATGCCTGCCAGGACTCCTTGTTTAAGTGGGGGGTCTTGTCTCTATCCCTCAGTATGACTGTGGGGCTCCTCGACAAACTATCCATCACACTGTGTCCGAATGGCCATCAAGAGCTTACATCGGCCCAATGTCTGATTTTTTTTCAACACAAACCACCCCGTCTTTGAATGGCTGAGCGGGCTGGGCATTAACATTTGAACTACTAGAAGTCCATGTATTTGCTATATCCTTAGTCAAGGGTCTTTCAAACTTGGCAAGTTTAAGACTTGTGGACTTCAACTCCCAGAATTCCTGAGCTAACATGACTGGAGGAGGGATTCTGGGAGTTGAAGTGCACAAGTCTTAAAGCTGTCAAGTTTGAAGAGCCCTGCACTAAATAAATAAATGCACCAGTTCTGGGATTCAAAATTTTTACTACCAGTTCTGTGAATATGGCTTAGTGGGCATGGCTTGGTGGGCGTGGCAGGGAAAAGTTACTGCAAAAACCTCATTCCCTCCCTCCACCCCACTAACCTGCTTTCCAGCTCTGTTCTCCTGTGCAGAGCAACCAAAGGAAACCCAGCCGATCAGCTGGGACTTAATGGGAGGCGGAGAACAGATGGGGTTAGCGGGCCCAGTCAGAGGTGGGATTGGCTGGTTCTCTGAACTACTCAAAATTTCCGCTACCGATTCTCCAGAAGTGGTCAGAACCCGCTTAGTACCACCTTTGAAATAGCACCAGTAAAGTCATAACAAGTCAGCACAGAACTTTACTTTCTACCAGAGTAAAAGAGCCTCTTATTTTCATTTAAAAAAAAACAAAAAAATAAAAAATAAACATAATAAGATTCCGGGTGCTATCGTAATTAGAAAAACAGGCATCTTGCTTTGCATGTCCTTTTGGGGAAAAAAATATTATGCATATCTTGTCAGTTTCTGGAGCAACAGGCAAACAAATGGTGCTTCATCCCTTGGGATCCTGTTTTTTTTCTCCCTGCGGGTCACTGACCCCCCAAATGGGCAGCCGTAGAAAAAGCAGAGACACAATCACACACGTTCCCTAGTTAAATATGAGGCAGGCAGGTGGGAAGCCCATCGGCAACGCATGAAAACAAAGCCCTTGCTTTAAATGTCAATACCAGTTTAAAGAACAACACACACGATTGGCTTGTTGAGCATCTCGACAACCAGTGCACAGGAAGGTGTGTGGTTTTTTTTTTTGCTGGCTTCGTACGTTTGAATCAATCCTTTCCTTTGGTTAAAAAAAAGGTAATGGCATGGTGAATGGCCAGACAAGGAATAATGGATGGAAATTGAACTAGGAGAGATTTAACCTGGAAATAAGGAGAAACTTTCTGATGGTGAGAACAATCAACCCATGGAAGAGAAGTTGCCTTCAGAAGTTGTGGGAGTTTCATCATTGGAAGCTTTCAAGAAGAGACTGGACTGCCATCTGTCAGAAATGGTGTAGGGTCTCCTGTTTGGGCAGTGGGTTGGACTAGATGACCTACAAGGTCCCTTTCAACTCTGATTATCTGTTATTTGATTATAGTGATGACGACAACGATGACGATTTAGCTGAAGGCACAAGGCTGACACAATAGTAGAATTCACTTTAAAAAGCCAGAGTGTGCAATTCTTTAAAGAAGGCTTGTCATTTTTATTTTTATTTTAAATTTCTTTTTTTGTATATACAAATTGGTGTGTTAAGCTTGCCAGAGACGTAATACCCCGCTTTTCCCTGTCTTTTCCTGCCATAAACCAGCAGGAAATTGTTCTACCTTACGTCAGGGATGCGCTGCTAAATTTCAGCCATAGGATAACATTTAAATTTAAAATCTTTAAATCGAGGGTTGCATGCAGGTCTGGATATTAGCTTGCTTATTTGTTTTCTCTTGGAGTTTTCTCCTGGATTAGCCCCTTGTCCTTTAGTTCAGTAATTTGACACCATTTAGGAGTAGTATATAAGCCTTGAAATCTGGAACCATCAATAAAACCCAACATGACCTGGCATTTGTATGAACACAGCTTTCTCAGTCTTATCTCTCTCCCTCCCTCTCATCTCTAATCTATCTCCCTCTTTCTCTCTCTCTAAACTTTAATCTGCCTCGTCTCTAATCTCTCTCTAATCTATGTTTCTTTCATCTCTAATCACTCTTTCTAATTTCTCTATCTCTTTCTAACTCTCCCTTCTGTCTAAAATCTCCCCCCATCTATCTGCCTGCCTGCCTGCCTGCCTACCTACCTACCCACCTCTCTCTCTCTCTCCTTCCCTCCCTCCCTCCCTCCCTATCTCTTTGTTGTATGCTAATGTATCAGTCTCCTCTGTGCAAACAGTTTTCACTAGCAGAATCATTTGTGGTCAGAACTAGGGCACCAGATAAAGCTACACCATTAAATTGGTTCCAAGCAGCAGGTTACTACAGTTGCAGCCACCCATTTATTTAGCTTGTTAATTTATTGTAGTTCCTACATTTTCTGTGTTGGTAAATACTTTGAATCATATCCCAGGCAGGCTGTTCACCACTTCTATTTTTCCCTTGCAAAAAACAAAAACAAACCCTAATTCTTTTCCTTGGATTTATTTCACTTGTATCTGATCCTAAGATTTCTGGGCATTTCTTTATAAATAATCCATTTTCTTCACAAATCAACCGTAATGATGACCAATTTCCCCTGCCCCCACAAAAGGAACATAAAACATATAGTGCTGTTTCCCTGCAAAAGAGACAGCTCCTCGAACAAAAAGAGGAAATGCATTTTACCATGGATTACACTTTATAAAAACAGAACAGCCTGTTTTTTTTTTCCTCCTGGCTTTTCTTTCCACATGTTCAAAAACCCTTTTAATGCAGCTGTTTTCAAAGTTCTTTCTGCAACTTTTTCTCCACTTTGTCCCGGGCCCTGAAGCGATTCTTTGGTTTATGCCCTCAAACGTGGCTTTTAACTGTCCAGGTGGAATTCCCATTATTGCAGATGGCTCTTATTTTAACATCAGATGGTACAATAATACAAGCAGATGGCAGGACATTTAGAGTTCAGACTTCCAGGAAGTCATTAGATGGTGGTGTCTCTTTGAATCAAGATGATATGAAGTGTTAATACTATTGTATAATGCCTTGGTAAGATCACACTTGGACTATTGCATCCAATTTTGATGGCCCCCTATAAAATAGATGTTGTGATTCTAGAATGAGTGCCTTGAAGAGCAACCAAGGTGATTAAGGGACTGGAGGCTAAAATGTATGAAGAATGATTGCTGAAATTGAGTATGTCTGGTTTAAAGAAAAGGACTAGGGGGAGACACGATAGCAGTGTTCCAATATTTGTGGGGCTGCAACAAAGAAAAGGGAGTCAAGCTATTTTCCAAAGCACCTCAAGATAGAACAAGAAGCCATGGATGGAAAACTAATCGAGGAGAGAAGCAACCTATAACTAAGGAGACATTTCCTGAGAGTGAGAACAATTAACCAGTGGAACAACTTGCCTCCAGAAGTTGTGAATGCTCCAACACTGGAGGTTTTTAAGAACAAATTAGACAACCATTTGTCATAAATTGTATATGGATTTCTGCCTGAGTGGAGATTCGACTAGAAGATCTCTAAGGTCTCTTCCAGCTCTATTATTCTGCTGGAGGTATAAACAGACATTGAATGGCAAATCCAACGTGGCCAAGGGACAAGATAGACATTGCCTAAGGTGAATTTGCTTCTCTGTTCCTAATATTTAAATGTTCATTTAATTTTTATCAACCAAACTTCTTAAATAACATAGCTGCTGCCCTCCGTGCACTTATTTAAAAAAATTACTTAGGTTCAGCAACCCAAAGTTTAGGTCCATATTGTTAAAAGTCTATAGAGATTCTTAGTCATCCAGGTCAGGGATGTCCCAAAAGTCCTTTTTTTATCCCAGGAGGCAACTGGACTTTCTTATTTTTCTTTTTTTGAAGATGTTTCTTGGATAAGAAGCAAAACATATTCAAAAGAAAAACCAAGTAAGCCCAGTTGCCTCCTGAAAAAAAAAAAAAAAGGACTTTGGGACGTCCACATTGTTACTGAAAAAAACTACATGGCTATGTTCCTTAAGCTACATCATCTCAACTGGATTTGATTTAAAGGAGAATCTGCTACTAATGAAGAAGGGACAAAAATGGAGAAGCCCACTTCATGGAATGTTCTTGAGAACATCAGCACACCAAAGTACAAGGGACAACACCCACAAATAGTTGCAGGGCCATTCTAATATACTTTGATATGATTTGATATTGTACAGTCTATTGCCTGTTTTACTCTCTCGAAGACCAGTTGCTATCCTGCAACACATGTAGGAGAAGATGGAGAAAATCTTGGCTTCCACAAATGAAACATGGTCAATGCTTAGCTCTTACTTTCCGATTGAATCTTTTACTACAGGACTAAAAAGGCATGGGGGGGGAAAATCATTTTTTTTTTAGAGAATGGAGCATTCCCTCCTCCCTTCTCCTCAGCTCTTCTGAGAAATATCAACCCAGCTTCGCCAGAAATGCTCTGGATTACGGAGGAAAACTGCAGATGAACCTAAAACAAACACATCGCCAACGTCGTACATTTCTCCAGGCAGTGCTTCAAATCAACTGAGCAAACATGAGCTTCTGCCATTCTTCCTCGTTCCTTCTCTTTCTCTCTCCATCTCTCCTTTCTCTCCCCCACCCCTCCATTCTCCCTGGAGGCTTTGAAACATCTTGAAGAGCAATCTGCAAGCACATGTCTGCGTGCTATTGTGATTTTTCTTCACCAGGCTCTGTTGATTGGCATCTGTCTGTTGAGGAAGATGTATCTTGTTTCAAGGAAAATACACGTCAGGTGCACATGCTGAGGGAAAAGAAGGAGGCCCCCCAACCCTGGAAGAATTAACAACCTTAAATAATTTGATTTAGCTCCATTGATTGACTGGTGCAAACAAGCTAATGGAATGTTGAGTTGAGATTATTAACTAAGGTGGAGTTGATTTTTCCTTCTCCAGACGCAGTAAAAAAATATCAACGGTATGACCAATGAATTAATATGCTGCTTATAAACACACCCTTGGGATTTACTTCCTCCCTTGTAAAATAGGAGGAGTGGGGGGTAGGATGGAAGGAGAACCAGCATGGGAAGGAACTACAGAAACAGAGGAACCAAGAGGTCCCACTTTCCTCTTCAAAGAAAAGCAACAATTGCAAGTACATATATTATCAGTCCAAGTTAATTAATTATAGAATGAAGTCCTCTTTGTTTACATTTATAGACCATGGGCTACCACTGCTGCTCCAGCATATTATTCTTATTGGTTGTCACACAATTAGCAGATGGATTTGATATTTTTTATCCACCTATCGAGTCCTTCCCAAGGACTTGGGATAAGCAGTGTGGATGTTCGATGGTTTTAGAGGTATTATCACAGGATGTAAGCTGTTCTGAGCAAAGCTGCCTTTTGCAATTGACTGATGGTGGCTTTGTCAATGCCCATGATGTCTAAATGATGCTCTAATTGTTTTGGGATTTCACCCAAGGCATCTATTTACTATCATACTATCTTTGCTTTCTTTTGCCACAATATTTCTAATTCTATTTCAAGTCTTGGTATTTTGTGATTTTTCTCCCGTTCCTTCTCTTCTCTTCTGCTGTCTCCAGGTACTACACAACCAATGTCCAGTTTTCTGTTATTATTACAGATAGTCCTTGACTTACAACTACAATTGAGGTCCAGAACCTATGTTGCTAAGCGAGAAATTTGTTAAGTGAGTTTTGTCCCATTTGTTGAGGTAATTCCCCGTTAGGAGAATGAGCACATACTGGGAGACTTATAGAGAGTAGTGTTTGAATAATACACACAGAGCACACAGATACACTGTACAGTAAATGAAGGTTTTTACTTCCAGAAACGTTAAGCAAAGTCCAAAATAGGCAGTCCAAAGTCATTCACAGGTTAAATCAGTCAGTTTTCATACAGGGATAATCCAAATATCAAATTCCAGTGTCAAAAACAGTTTAGTATCAGATTTACATTAAATCCAGTAATATCAGTCAATTAGAAGAAATGGAGCAACGGCAATACTTTCTAACAGAAGGAAACAGAGATACACTCACACTCTCTTCTGAGACTAAGGCCTAAACAAACCAGGTTTCTGGCTCCATCTTATGGCCGTTTGAGAAACCACACCTAATTACAGTTTTGCATTTTCTTAAAGTTACAGTTTTAAAATGTCTATCCTGGTTTATATATTTCTAACCCAAATACCTGTTAGGTGACTTATATTCCTAACACCATTCTACAGCTTTTCTTGTCCCATTTGTTGAGTGAACCACTGCAGTTGTTAAATTAATAACCCAATTGCTAAGTGAATCTGGCTTCCCCATTGACTTGACTTGTCAGAAGGTTGCAAAAGATGGTGTATTGATCCCAGGACAATGCAACTGTCATAAATATGAACCAGTTGTCAAGCATCTGAATTTTGATCATGTGACCACGGGGATGCTGCAATGGTCATAAGTCTGACAAATGGCCACAAGTCACTTTTTTCAGTGCCTCTGCAATTTTCAAGGTCACTAAATTAACTGTTGTGAGTCAAGAACTACCTGTACTATTGAGAGAGAGAGAGAGAGAGATGGAGGGAGAGAGGGAGAGAGAGAGAAGGAAAGAAAGAGAGAGAAAGAGAGAGAAAGAAAGAGGGGGAAAAGAGAGATGGAGGGAGGGAGAGAGAAAGAGAGGGGGGGAAAGAGAGAGGGAGGGAGGGAGGGAGGGGGGAGGGAGGGAGGGAAAGAGAAAGGGAGGGAGTAAGGGAGACCCTGAAATACCTAACAAGAACCAATCCACCTTCTTACTACACTGCATACCCCACCCCCCAACTCACCCTCCACACACTTGAGTTGTTCTTACCAATAAACAACAATTCCAGGAACTTGGAAATAATTTGAACTGGGTTACGGCAGGTCCTATTGTTTGGAGAAGACAGCTTGTGTTATCTCTTTAACATGCTGCATGTCTTTTATGACGTCAACGTTTCCAGTTCATTTTGAATCCATATCACAGGAGAATCAGCAAGACAGGCTCCTTATTGGCTACAGCTGTGGCCTGTACGTTTAATGTAACCTACGGAATTAGGCTGTCAAGCATCTGGAGTCAAGGGATATTGTTTTCCATCCTAACCTTGCCAAAACGTGGCAAATAAAGTTCGATTCAGATGCAATTAAATCTGCTCTACCTACAGTGTAAAGAAACACATCTACATTACATAAAAGGTGACTGTTATCAATGATCAAATACTTTGAGCTGTGGCATTTGGGAATTCTGGGGGCACAGAGCCAATGTATTTGGGAACCGATAAATCTGGAAAGAAGCCTATTAGGACTGTCTTACTTGATCAATACTGGTTGGCTGCCACCATACCATTTGTTTCACTTGGTCAATGAAACTCTATCAGTTGACTTTGTCCAACTTCCCAAATGTGTGTGTTTGTGTATGTGTGTGTATGCATGTGAAGATAGATAGATAGATAGATAGATAGATAGATAGATAGATAGATGATAGATAGATAGATAGATAATAGACACACACACACACACACACATACAGTAATATTTCAGTACTCGTTAATTGGTTTCGGGAGGTGTGATGAGTACTTAAAACTATGAGTACCAACCAAATTTTTCCCATAATGTAATGAGTTACAAGGCAGCTGACACCAATAAATTCTACCTTGTGGGTTGCATACCAAACAAACAATGAATGCCAGGACAAAATTTTTACGTCAGAATGCATTGAGTACCAAATTTGATGACTTGAGTACCAAGATTCCACTGGATATGTGTGTATCTCCATGTTTATGTGGGATGCGGTGGCTCAGTGGTTAAGACGCTGAGCTTGTCAATCAGAAAGGTCGGCGGTTCGAATCCCTAGTGCCGCATAATGGGGTGAGCTCCCATTACTTGTTCCAGCTTGTGCCAACCTAGCAGTTCGAAAGCACGCAAAAAATGCAAGTAGAAAAAATAGGGACCACCTTTGGTGGGAAGGTAACAGCCTTCCGTGCGCCTTCGGCATTTAGTCATGCTGGCCACAGGACCACGGAGACGTCTTCGGACAGCACTGGCTCTCTTTGGCTTTGTAATGGAGATGAGCACCGCCCCCTAGAGCTGGAAAAGACTAGCGCGTATGTGCCAGGGGAACTTTTACCTTACATTTTTATGTATGTATGTATGTATGTATGTATGTATGTATGTATGCATGCATGAATGTAATGTAATGTAATGTAATGTAATGTAATGTAATGTAATGTATGTAGATGGGAGATCATTAAATAGGTTTCTCTGCTCCTACTTCAACACCTTACACTGCATTTCAAATTTTTCTTTTCTTTTGAGGTATGTCATTTTGTATTAAACCAACAAAGGCCAGCTTATGATACAATATATTATGTGAAATCTGGAACATTCAGTCACAATATTAACTATATTGGGCAAGCATGACCCCAGATCATTTTTACATAAACCAGACCCACACACTAAACCAGTTAATGACTGATTGGGAGTAGGGACACAGTATGTTATGTGAATACACCGCATTTGCTATTTGTTAAACCGAGTTTAAAGCTGAGACATTGAGTGTTGCCATTATTACTGGGCTTTGAAATAAATAATTTCAAAAAATGTACTACAGGGCTTTGAAATCCTACCTGTCAATGACTGCTTCAGCTTCAACCACAATAACACATGGGCAAACAATAGATACAAACTCAAATTAAACTGCTCCAAACTCAATTGCCAAAAATACGACTTCAGCAACAGAGTGGTCAATACCTGGAACTCGCTACCTGATTCTAAGGTCCCTTCCAACTCTGTTCTTTTATAGAATAGAATAGAATAGAATAGAATAGAATAGAATAGAATAGAATAGAAAATACGGAATGGGATGGGATGGGATGGGATGGAGTAGAATAGAACAGAACAGAACAGAACAGAACAGAATAGAATAGAAAAGAAAATATGGGATTGGATGGGATGGGACAGAATAGAATAGAATAGAATAGAATAGAATAGAATAGAATAGAATAGAATAGAATAGAATAGAATAGAATAGATGTCAGCTGGTGCTCCATTCAAAATCCAAGAAAGAAATACTTAGACTCTTTTAATCAGAGAAAAGATATCTTTTACTGGAAATCAAGTGGTAGCAACAAAAGAATTCTGAATCTGAGAAAACGGGTGCGTAAATCACATATACAAAGTAATGGCAACGTTCCTGCCCCCAATAGTTCAATTGGCTCATCCAATTAAAAGTTATGTATATCATCATGTGGGCATCTCCAGGTGGTGATGAGGCTTCTGTCCGTTGACCTTGACATAGTTTGATAAAGGGTTGCAGCTATGCATAGCATAGGATAGAAACCTAAGCAAGAATGTACATACACACACACACCAGCTTATACAGTTCTGGTTTGTAACACCTCCAGCTCACTTCCCATAACCATTCCCCCCTCCTCCCCCCGTTACTTATGACAGCCAAAAGATGCAAAGCAAAGGGAGAAAAATCTTGAAGGAAAAATCTTGAAGGCTGATATTCGGCCCTCCTAAAAAAGAGACGTTAGTCCTAAAAAAGATAAAAATAGAAGGTAATAGAAAATATACATGTAATAGCAACATACTAATTTTTAGGGTTTATCGGGATATTTAATTCGAAATGCCTTGATAAATGTAGGAGCTCTAACATCCTTCTCATTCACCCACTCAGCCTGGGAAGGAGGAAAATGTTTCCAAGCAACCAAATACTGGAGTTGACCCCTTCGTTTTCCAGCATCCAAAATTTATTTAACTTCAAAATGTTGTTCATCTTCAATTAGCAATGGTACAGGGGGATCAACCTGAGTTGATCTCAAGTCAGAGGTATGTTCAGGTTTTAACAAACTAACATGGAAAACAGGGTGGATCCATCGAAGAGTTTTTGGTAATTTCAGTTGGACTGCCACAGGGTTCACATTTTGTTCAATTAAGAAAGGTCCAACATACTTAGGTCCAAGTTTTTTTGACTTTTGTGTAGTCTGCAAATATCTGGTGGATAAAAAGACCTTGTCAGCCACTTGATATGGTTTTTGTGGAGTTCTCTTTTTATCTGCAAATTTTTTATGAGCTTGATGAACATCATCTAATGCTTTACGGGGAACCATCCAGGTAAGCTGTAGCTGTGTTATCCATTCATCTAATGACTGAATGTTAGGTTTCTCTTGTGGAAGCTTGGGTATGGGTACAAAATCTTGTCCTGAAGCTACTTTAAATGGAGTAAACCCAGTACTACTATGTACTGAATTATTATATGCCACCTCAGCGAATGGCAATAGGTCAGCCCAATTATCTTGCCGATAATTTATATAACATCAAAGATATTGTTCCAATATCGAGTTAGTTCTCTCACAAGCCCCATTGGTTTGTGGGTGGTGGGTGGAGCTTAAGCCCTGGGCAGAGCCCAATAACTTCAGGAACTCCTTCCAAAAGTTTGAGGTAAACTGGACACCCCTGTCTGAGATTATACATTCAGGAACTCCACGTAATCTGTAGATATGTAAAATAAACAGTTTAGCCAACGTTTTCACAGATGGGATTTTTGGACAAGGTATGAAATGTACCTGTTTGGAAAACAAATCGGTTACTACCCAAATAACTTTATTCTCCCCACTTTCAGGTAATTCCACTGTAAAATCCATAGAGATTTCCTTCCATGGAGCCGTTGGTCTAGCCACATTTTGTAGTAAGCCTGCTGATTTACCAGGAGGCCGTTTGGCTGAGGCATAAATAGGACAACTAGCTACATAAGTCTCAATGTCCTTTTTCAAGGTAGGCCACCAAAATTGCCTTTTAACCAAGTGTAAGGTTTTCACAAATCCAAAATGACCAGCGGCTTTAGAAACATGAGCTTGCTGAACTATTTGGTTTCTCAGCTTCCCTGGCACATATAATTTGGCCCCCATCCATGCCAATCCATCTCTAACCATCCAGTTATTTGAGTGAGCAAGGAACCAATCATCAAGTTTAAGAGTATCTCTTAACTGAGCAGTCAAATCATTTGATAAATCAACCTCCTTCTTTTTCTGGGCTCTGGTAACCGCTGGAGCTGCCAACTGTTTGGTTGGGAAAATCAGCTGTACCACTTCTTGGCGAGCACTATTATATTGAGGTAATCTAGATAAAGCATCCACCATGAAGTTCTCCCCCCCTGGAATGTACTTCAATGGAAAATTAAAGCGCTTAAAGTACTGCGCCCAGCGAACTTGCTTGGGAGACACCTTCTGAGGTGTTTTCAAAGCCTGCAAATTTTTATGATCCGTCCACACCTCAAATGGGTGTTTTGCCCCTTCTAAGAAATGCCTCCAGGTTAACAGAGCCCAACAAACTGCAAAAGCTTCTTTTTCCCAGATGGCCCATCTTCTTTCAGTTTCCGTTAGTTTATGGGAAGTATATGCACATGGTTGCAGAGTCCCAGGTAACTTGGACATTGGGGGCAAAGTTGGAGCTAGTAAAGGGACTCTTATTGATTATCTGACTGTGTTGCCTTTGTGGCACGCCCCTTTGGGTCATCACAGACAACAGCTCATCACAGACAATAGCAAGGGTTGTATTTGCACAATATTGGGAAAATGTGAACACCTCATCAGATGAGTACATAATTCAGTAGATACTAGATTGTGCAGAGATGGATAGATTGGCGTTAAAAATAAAGGACAAAGATGACACAGAATATTACTTAACATGGAATAGGTTTTATAAGTGGTTAGAGATAAGAGGTAGAAAATAGGTGAAGACTATTGTCATGTATGAATTAAATATATAAGAAGGGTTTATAATTACAAACAAGTTATAATTTATAGAACAATAAATAAGGTAAAGAGAAACTTAGTTAAAATGATTGAGTTGCACTACTCTTATTGTTATCAGTATATATGTCAATATCTCTGTATACTTTTTTATTTTTTGTAAATGACATACCCTGACAATACACTGTATCCAAAATGTTTATGAATAAAGACATATACTATATATATAGTTGGAATATATATAACATATATATAGTATATGTTTTCTTAAGTTTTCATGGGTACTTACATGTATGGTATTCAGCTTTGTTTGGGTATTTTCCCATGTCATTATAGTTGTGCTTTTAAAGTTGTAGTGACGTTTTGGCAGAATCTCATCTGCCATCATCAGGCTTGTGACACACAGATGAACCCAATACACAAGCCTGATGATGGCAGATGAGATTCTGCCAAAACATTGCTACTACTTTAAAAGCACAACTATAATGACATGGGAAAATACCCAAACAAAGCTGAATACTGTGTGTGTGTGTGTGTGTGTATGTATGTATATATGTATGTATGTATGTATGTATATATACATACACACACACACACACACACACCAACTTTACCAGATGGTAGGCAGAATATTTTATTCTGTTATTTTAAAAATTAAATAGCCTCCCAAAAACAAACAAACCCCAGTGTAAGGATAAAATAGTGCACTAGCATTGAGTCCTTGAAGTTTTTTTTTCGGGGATGCCCTAAAGATGTCTTTTGATTCACTTCTAAAGGGATGAAAAAAGGATATATGGACCTTGCCTATTGAGTACAATAAAACAAAACCTGGCGTAATTGCTGCAGTGAACAGTTTAAAGAAAGAAAGAAAATTGAAGAGAATTCAAAGCAGCTTAATAAAGGCCAGACCGACTCTGTCTCTTAGGAAAGTGGTTTAGAAAAACACATACAGGTGGGTGTTGTTGAGGCCTATGCAGTTAAGTCAGCCATGGGGACAGGTGTCTATTGCTGGCATATGCCTTTCAAATTAGAAGCCATTAAGGCTGTTTGACCAACTACAATTACTGGAAGTGAAGCTGGAAGAAAGAACTTTGCTCTCATAATGTGGAAGAGGGTCCTTTCGGGGTTTAAGGGGGTTATTACTCAAAATTATTATGATTATTTTTTGTCTCTTCACCTGCCAAGCCCATCTGCACTTTTCGACTCCATCCTAAAAAGTAGCAGGTGCCCCCAAAGTGTTTCCTGCGATTAGAGAATGAATGGTGGTGGTGGTTCAAAGTTTTCCATTCATGGAGTCTGGGAGGGTGGGCAGGTGGGTGGAATATTTCCAAGTAATTTAATTTGGGAGATGAATCCCCATAACTGTGCAGTCCCAGAGTTTCTTCTCTGTTGTCTCCAGACTGATAGCTTATCCTTCCTTGGGGAAGTTTATAGAGGTCTTCCTGCTTGGAATCCTAATAAAGATCAGAGACTTCCCAAATCTGCTTTCAAAGAAGGGAGGGAGGGAGGGACGGAGGGAGAGAGAGAAAAGGGAGAGAAAAAGGGGGCGAGAAGGAAGAAAGGAAGGAAAGGAGGGAGAGAGGGGAAAAAGGAGAGAAAGGGGAAGCGGTGGGAAGGAACAGAGGGAGGGAGGGAGAGAGGGAGGGAAAAGGGAAAGAAAAAGGGGTGGGAAGGAAGGAAGGAATGAAAAGAGGGAGGGAGGGGAAAGGGAGAGAAAAGGGGGGTGGGAAGGAAGGAAGGAAGGAAAGGAGGGAGAGAGGGGAAAAAGGAGAGAAAGGGGAAGCAGTGGGAAGGAACAGAGGGAGGGAGGGAGAGAGGGAGGGAAAAGGGAA
>NW_020770206.1:17069-27907 GCF_900518735.1 Pseudonaja textilis
GGAGAGAAAAGGGGGGTGGGAAGGAAGGAAGAAAGGAAAGGAGGGAGGGAGGGAGGGAAAAGAGGAGAGAAAAGGGAGGAGGTGGGAAGGGAGGGAGGGAAGGAGGGAAAGGGGGAGAGAAAAAGGGGGGAAGGAAGGAAAAGAAAGGAGGGAGGGCAGGAAGAAGGGAGGTAAGGAAGAAAGAAAAGAAGGAAGGGAAAGGAAAGAAGGATTAAAATTCTTGACTTCATAATTTTTATGTTTACAGTGAAAATGGCAGGAATTAGCCTGAAGTCGTTCAAAAGTTCTACATCCTGCAGCAGTGGAGAGGTATGGAGTGAAACTTCACTTATTCCTTGCATTGAAGATGAAGAAATATTTTGGACCTTAGGTCTGTTTTATGCACAAACTTGACTGAAAGCAGATGGATCTGTCAAAGATCACTCATACAGGTGAATCAAATTGAACTGATTAGTTGCTAAGTGCTCACAGCTGTTGGGTTCAACAGACGAGGAAATTGTCGCGGAGATCATGGCTCACTTAAAGACGAGATTAGAATCAAAACATGGGGAGAAACAACAGAAACTTACTGGTAAAACCATTCAATCCAAAGACCATTCAATCAATCCTTTGGAAGATTTACTGAATGGACAACAGAGGACATTTATGGCAGTTTTCTCGACGGTTATTTTTTAGTCCATCTCCAAAGGACTGAAAGAAAAGTTTTCTTAGTGTTCATATTTTAGTAAAAAGAAAAGAGGACTGACACGAATCCATCTGCACTTCTGCAAAACCTGAAATCCTTGTAAGACTACTCACCATCCTTTTGTGTTTCTGTACATGTGTGCTTAGTGATATCTTGCCTTCCTGAATCCTGGGAAGAAAGGATGGCTGTAAAAAGGAGTTGACAGTGTAAATTTTGAAAAATGTTCCCTAGGACCTTCTATTATACCAACAACAGAAGTGTGCATTAATTTCATATTGGGTAAAAAACCTGAACTAAACTCGGCTCAACTCTTGTTTATGGCATACGGGTCTTTCAACAGTTTCAAATGGATTTTCCCAAAGGCGTTTGTTTTTTGTTTCAAGCGGCAACTGGACTTTCTGTTTTTTCTTGGAGGCATTACGGTTCTCATCCAAGAAGCTTCTTCGGCTCCGAAGACTTCATTCAACTTCTTGGATGAGAAGCGAAACGTCTTCAAAGAAAAACCAAAGAAAGTCCCTTTGGGGCAAGCCATGACTGAGAATCTCCATAGACACTCAAATGGATTTCTTTTTTTTTTTGTTATTCCAATTCATCAGTATAGAGAAAGGATGGATGTCTCTTCCTTCTTTCAGTGATGGCATTTAATTTTGTGGGTCTCTTCGGTACTTTCAGAGGAATCCTGGGAACGCCGCTTATAACTTCATCTCTTTACGTAGCATTGTCCATTCTAATGGACAGAACCCTTCCAAGGTTTCGGGATGAGCATGTCTACCAGATTTGAGCAGCAGAAATGAAGTTGACCACTAGAAGTCAGTGAAGAAACAACACACACACACACACACACACAAAACCTCTCTCTGACATGAAAGCCAGCCTTTGGGTGACTTTGAGTCAATCACCAAGAGACTGAGAGTTCTAGTCCTGCCTTAGACATGAAAGCCAGTTGGGTGACTTTGGGCCAGTCATTCTTTCTCAGCCCAACCTACCCAAAAGAGTTGTTGTTTGGGGGAAAATAGAAGGAGGAAAAAATATCAGGTATATTCACCACCTCGAATTGATTATAAAAATAATAAAGGAAGGATAAAAAAAAAATCTATTTTTTTAAAAATAGCTGGTAATATGCTATTTAATATTAACCCATAATATGCTCCATTGACATCATCAATTGCAATATCCAGGCCAGAGACGCCACATTGTGTTTCGGTAAGAGTTTGTGCCTTTGTGATAACAAAAGGAACAGATCAATATTGTATGCGTAGGCATCTGCTTCCAATGATATCTGTTTACGTATTAGTGTGCAGGACAAATTTGTAAACATGTACATTTGAAACCGAGGGAGAAAATAACACCGGCTTTCTCCTTTTATTGGAACAGCATGGCATGGTGGCATGTGAACCACACATGTAAATAGCTTTCATATTGGACAGGTTTCAAGGAACACACGTACCTTTTTGCCTGTTTCATATTGCCATCCAATCCAGGTCTGTTTATATAATTCCAATGCAAATTATCATCTAATTGCAGGCCTAACTGGAAGAGAATCTACGGAGGAATACATATCAAAGTAAAACCACCACAATTACAAGCATGCATTCAGTTTCTTTTAAATTTGTACCATAAACACGACAGCATTTCTTGGGGCAGGCAGCTGGGAAAACTGAACTTGGATACCAGCTCATGATTTAATTTGGACTTGTGGAGGATCAAAACGTAATGCATTTCAAAGAGGTCGTAAAATCACAGTACTTTAAATACTGTCAAATCCATTCACCCACTTCTGTAAATGTAAGCAGACATTCCAAGGCAGACAGGATTGGGAGGGAAGGTTTTTTTTAAAAGAAAGAAAGAAAGAAAGAAAGAAAGAAAGAAAGAAAGAAAGAAAATCCGTCTTAAGATTGACATATTCTGGGCAAAAGTTAGAATATTTATTACATGGGGTTTACCTTGCTAAGAAATTGTAATAGAGAATTCTGCAGATAAATTGGAGATGATTCTGTTGTAAGTCTGGAGAATGGAGTGGAGAGTCACACTGTCTTATGATCCTTCCATTAGTACAACAATGCTATTATATATTAATTTTGATACACTCATGCAGGTACAGAAAAAGGAGGGGGAGCCAGATACAGTGATTTGCAGGCTTCTACTTCTTAAGTATTTTTTTAAAAAATGGAGTGGTTCAGGAAACAAATTTATTTGAGTTTAACTGCTAGTTTCACCCTGTGCTCTGAGAACATGGGTGTAGAAATGAAGCTCTCTGTGTGTGTGTATATGTGTGTCCATGTGTGTGTGTGTGTGTGTGTGTGTGTGTGTCTCCCTCTCTCTCTCTCTCTCCTTAAGTTTTTGCGGATATTTATATGTATGGTATTCAGCTTTGTTCGGGTATTTTCCCACGTCATTATAGTTATGCAAACCTGTTCATGGAAGAATTTGAATCCAGAGCCCTGGTAAATGCCACCCACAAACCCAAACTATGGTTAAGATACATCGATGACACATTTGTTATTTGGCCCCATGGAAAAGAAAACCTAAACAATTTCCTAACACACCAAAACAGCACACACCCCAAAATCAAATTCACCATGGAAATGGAAGCAAACAAACAACTACCATTCCTAGATGTACTAATTTACAAAAAAAAACAGATGGCATACCATAAAACCAGAAGAAAACACACACCAACCGCTACCTCAAGGCCCAATCCCACCACCACCCAGGACAGATAAACTCAGAACCAAACACCTGGCAGACAAGACACACATAAAGACTGAACTATGCACCCTGACTAAAGTACTGACAGCCAATGGCTTCCACAAAAGCAAAATCACAGACCTGATCCACAAAAACACACTGAGACATAATGGAGACCTAGAAGATGAACAGACCTATGGAACAGCTGTCCTGCCCTACAAAAGAGGTACTACAGACAAAATCAGTAAGATACTACACAGGCATCACATCAAGACTGCCTTCAAAACAGACAGAAAAATAGCAACCATCCTAAGAAACCCCAAAGATAAAATTGACCTGGAAAACCAAGTCCCCTGAGCATCATGCCCTGCCACATACATCAGAGGGACCAATAGAAGAATAAATACCTGCCTGGATGAACAGAAAAATGCAGTAAAAATGCTGGAACACACTTCCTCACTAGTCCAACACATGAAAGCCACAGGTCAAAGCATCGACTTCAATGGCAGCAAAACCCTAGCCACTATAGAAAACCCCAGCTACAGAATTATCAGATAAGCCATAGAGATTGAAAAAAGACCTGAAAGCAACACGTGTGTGTGCACGCGTGTGTGCATGTGTGTGTGTAGGACTTAAGACCAAAATTAAGTTATGGTGGTAGACCTTGAGTTCTAATTTCTGGATAAAAGTTTCCCTCTCTGATCATGCCTGACTCTAGAGCATGGTGTTCCTCTCCGTCTCTTGACTGAGCAAGCTAGCATTGTCCAAAGACATTTTCTTTGATCATGTGGCCATATCACCAAAGGTGGAATGGGAGCTCACCCCATTGCGTGGCGCTTGGGTCTCAAACCTGGGCTGTCCGTTTTCCAGCTGCAAGCTCAGCATCCTTAACCACTGAGCCATGATGCCTACTCAGCCTATTCTTACTTGGCCCCAAAAGCTGAAAGCTGGTCTCTCTCTCTCTCTCTCTCTCTCTCTCCCTCTCTCCCTCCCTCCCCCCCTCCCCCCTCTCTCTACTTCACTAAGTTGTCATGGGACAAAACAAGAGGAGGAAGTGCCCTGTAAGATTCTGATAAAAGACAGGATGTAAATTATATATACATATATGATTATGTTAAAATATTACAATATGATTAATTAGGTTTACATCCTGTCTTTTATCAGAATCATACACACACACACACACACTTCTGTGGCTAGAGAGAGTTTGTGATCCCCAGTAGTGTCAGTGACAACATGATGATCTGTGTAAGTGAAGAGTTGTAGACCAAGATAAACTCGTGGAAGATATACCTTCTCAGTAGTTTTCCATCGGGATGATGGCATGGAACCTCCAGGCTGAGAAGTGAAGCATAATTTGATGGCAGACAACTACGAGAGGAGAAGACAATCTTCTCACGCTTGGTTTCAGCTGTGGACATAGGAAGAGAAACTCCAGCAACCTCGGATGTCCTCTCTTCTCAGGATCTGCAAAGGTGTCGCCTATCTAGAAACGGACGGCATTGATTGCAGTCGTGCTGCTTTTGAATCAATACTCATTCAACTAGAGCAGTGGTTCTCAACCTTTTCTTCACCACGCAGATCCCCCTTTAAGTACCTTTTGTGGCCACAGACCCCCAAGACTTAAGGATTAATTCGTAACAATTCTTCAAGTCTTCGCAGGCCCTTGATGACATGGCAGTTCCCCAGGGCTTGCTAGTTACTAGAGGCAGGGGTGGCCTTCAAAACTTTTAGCAAAGGGTTCGCTGGCCAGTTGCTGGCTGGGCGTGGCCATGGTGGGCGTGGCCTAGTCAGCCTCCTGCACCATGGCAGGGGAGCATTTTTGCTCTCCCCAGGCTCCAGAGGCTTTCCTTGAGCCTCTGGGAGGGCCAAAACAGCCTCCCTGGGCTCCGGAGGCTCTCTGGAAGCCAGAAACAGGCCAATTTCCAGCCTTCCTGAACTTTCAGGAGGCCCGTTTTTCACCCTCCCTGAGCCTCTACACATGCCCTGCACTTACCTGCATCCAAAATGGACTCCTGGGAGGGGAGGGGCCACCCAGGAATGGGATTTAGGAGTTGTCCAAACTGCCCAGAATCTTAGCTAGGGGCTCTCCCGAACACCTGCGAACCCCCAGCAGCCTAGCCCTTACTAGAGGGAGGTAGAACTTGCATTCAACAGTTCAAAGAGGAAATGGAGTCAGAAAGGAAGTTTCTTCTCCAAGTTTGGTGATGAGGTTGCCATAGCAGATGTATGTCCTTTTTTTCCCCCCCATGATGCAATTTTCTTCCCACCCTCTATTCCCTCCTTGGCTTCCCACTCTTCCATTCAATCCTGAGAGAAGACATCAGAAAGGAGCTCCTTTCAAGACAATGTTAAAATAGTGCTTTTTCTGTCAACGCGGAGAGATACTCCAACCCACGAGAACTTTTTACTTTCCAGGGGTAAATTTTAGGAAATCATCTACTGAACTTATCTGCTTATAAATTTTATGGAACATTTCAGAAGGGCATTTGTATCCTGCTCCTAGGGATGCTCCAGGATTGAGGGTGACATACGCAAGATGTCCAAGATGGACCTTTCAATCACACCTGATCATTCCACTTTTCTCTGTCTTTCCTTTCCTTTCCTTTCCTTTCCTTTCCTTTCCTTTCCTTTCCTTTCCTTTCCTTCCATTTCTTTCCTTCCCATTCCTCCCTTCTCCACCCCTTTCCTCCCTCCCTCCCTCCCTCCTTTCTTCCCCTCCAATTTTTCCCTCTTCCCCCCACCCCGCACCTAGGCATGAACCTCCGTTCCATACTGGACCATGCTTAGAGTATTTTCTTCTTTTTCTAAGTCATCTTATCCTTTAATCTGATGGCAAACAAATTATTTTGGCTTCTATTTTCAGTAAACTGAAACTCAGATCAGGGGACTTGCATAGCTTCTCACATTACTTTAGTCAGAAGGTATGTCTTCCATTGCACAACCTTCACCTCACGGCTCTGCAGCCTCCTGGGCTTCCTGCATTTCAATCGAGTTTTAAGAGAAGACATCCCAGGCCTTGATATTCCCACCTACCACCTCCCAGGGTCAGGAAGCAAAGAAAATTGCAGATTGCACCACCACAAGCATTCTTATTATATTACCCTTTTACTACTTTGCAATCCTCAGGTATATTCAAACATCTGTAAAATTTATTTTTTTAAAAAAATCTGGGGATAATATATGTTTAGAGGAGCTTTGGGAAAAGGGCAATAAAGAATAAGTTCAGGAAAGTTAAAGTTTTTAAGAAAACCTTTTCAACAACAACCACAAAAAAGCCCATAGTTGTGCGGATCAAATTTAGACATGTCTGGATCACTGTTGACTGCTTGTGTAAGCATTAGAGAAGTTTTCTGACCTAGATTTTTTTCCCCCAAATACACAATAAATTTCTTTAATTTATGTAGAAGAAGATCATGGATCATATATACACAAGGAAAGAACATTCAGAAATAGTCCTAACCATATGCAGATGATTCCTTGCGGTACATAATAATATCAACAACAATAATTCAATGCTGGACAATACTTTGAAATTGACAATAAGCAGTTAATATGGAAGGAGATAAGATAATGAAGTGCTTTTACTTAGGGAACGAACCATTGGAAGGAAAGAATGAATAGCACAAGCTCTTTAAAAGAGCCAAGAAGCCAACTTGAGGATTAAGTGATATTCTCAAAACAATTCTCAGATGAAAGATACAAAAATTTCATGACTATTTGGATCACATTACATTTCAGTCATGACACAATATTTAAATTCTGCTGCAAAGTGCAAATATTCAAAGAACAGCTTTACTTTTTAGCCAGGCCCATGAAAGCAACCAAATAAATTAGCAGTTATGATCTGACACTAATTGGTTCGTAGTGCTTTATATCTCTTTATCAGATGTTCTCCCAAGAAAGTCAGTGAGACAGCTTGCTTAGAGTTTGATTAAGGTTTCTCAGAAGTTTTTTCCCCCTCCCCATTTTTTTTTTTGTTTTGGTTCTGGTCTGTGTAACAGAACTGACAAGAATCTTGCAAGTCTCATTGTGTTGTACTTCCTCTTCCAACTTTTTATAGTTTGGTGAATTAAGGAGATGTCTGTCTGAGTCTCTTCTGAATATTATCTATCCATTATGGACCTTAAATATGTTTCACCCCCATCATCCTGGCAAGGGAACTTGCAAACCTCCATCAAAGACATCTTGTTTATTCTCCAACCCACCCACTCAGGTGGAGACAGAGTTTTTTTCCCTCTCAGTGAACAGGAAGAAAATTCCGGGAAGCCATTTTGTCCACCTCCTTGTGTTTTGCAGCATTCCAAATATTGCAGTCCTTTAGTGTTTGGTGAAGGATGAAATCCAGAGATTGTTGGTGGCCTGACTTTGAGAGGTTAGAAGTCTTTTTTTTTAGAGGCAGTGGTTAACTGTGGATGTCCAGGGAGAATGATTACACCTGCTTTCCTGGAGCAGAGGTGACATGCCATCACTCACTTTGAAGTGGCTCAACGAATTCATTAACCTAGAAGGCACTGAAAAGTTATAACCGTAGAACCCATAAGGAGGATGCAAGGCACAGTTTAAAGTTTCTCGGGCAACAGGCGCCGTCGGGAAAATGTTTCCAGATGCATGCAAGCCATATAACATCTGGCCACCAGAACTGGGCCCTTGGGACACCACTCCATCTAGATCTTCTGCTTTGCCACTTCTGATGTTGCCAATGCTAAGAGAAGACAAGGTGGGCACCTCCACCATGAAGTGGGGGAAAAAGTGAGGACCGGTGGCGCTTCCCAACTTATGGTGGCTCGGGAACATGAGGGACGGCTGTCTTAAAAGGTTGGTAGGGCAAATCTTGTAGCAGATGGGTAGGCCAAGATGGTGCAGGTAAGAATCCGGGCAGGGCATGCCAAGATTGGTTGCGGAGAGGTGAAAGGTGGGAGGAGAACCCGCAGGAGAAAGGAGAGAGCTGAGAGGTGATGGGATTCCCCCAGAGGCTGTTGCGGGAGACGAACTGGAACTTCCACCTAGGATAAAGCAAGTAAAATGACATTATGAAATGATAGCAAACCAAACAGAATGTCAACTAAAAAAAAATACTTCTTTGGTCTTTTTAGTTGCCAGCAGAAAGGGAGTGGGGAAAGTAGTGCATTCCTTAAATGCTTCAGATAATTGCTAGGCAGCCGAAGCTGTTGGCGCGCAAGATTATTACTGGAGAGCATGATTGAGGACTCTTGGCTATGGACTGGAGAATATACATCCAGGGGGTGGGGGGAAGACTAGGGTCAAGGGGGAAATGAATGATGTGTTTTAGTGTTTTAGTGTCGGCTGCACCCAGGTAACACCGACATGGTCACTCCTAATAAATCATTATTTTTTTTTACTCTGAGAGATGTGACTAGAGACTTATGATTTGAATGGGGGTGGATTTGTCAGAGTTCTGACACAGAACTTTGTTCTCCACCTTTCATAATATTCAGGATCATCGAAGTTAGGAACATGGATAACTAAGTGGGAGAACTTGAGCCTTCTTCAATCATGGTCCCTGTGGAAGGCCCAGGCATTGAAGTAACTCTATTCTCTTCCAAAATGGTCAACCAAAAAGCTTATAAATATTTCCTATTCCATTCCAGGATAGGCAGGGTTGCTATTCCAATCTTCAAACATATATTACCTTCCAGAAAATTTGTGATTTTCCCCAGAATTGATATGGGGACAGGATATATTATAGACCCATGTTACTGTATGTAGATAGTCCTAATGACTGTAATGGAGTTCGGAATTTCCATTGCAAGTCATGGTAGTCGTAAGTCGAGTCCCCTATGTGACTGACCCGAGTTTGCAACCTTTTTTTACAGTAGTCGCTGAGCCAATGCCTCGGTTGTAAAGTGAATCCAGCCATCATGATTCAAGTCAATGCATTCATGATGTATTGGGCCTTATTTCATGTGGGCCTTTTTTTTTTCATGTAGGCCTTGTTTTTTGGCTGGAAATGAGCCAAAATGATGATTTCTGATAAAAGAAATCATCATAAATCATGTCACATGACCATGAGCTGAAATGGGCAGCTATAGAAATCAAATGATAGATAGATAGGTAAGTAGGTACATAGGTAGACTGATAGACAGACAGACAGACTAGATAGACAGACAGACTAGATAGACAGACAGACAGACAAGGTAGATAGATATAGATGATAGATAGATAGATAGATAGATAGATAGATAGATAGATAGATAGATAGATAGAGATAGGTAAGTAGATTGATAGACAGGCAGACAGGCAGACTAGATAGACAGACAGATAGACAAGGTAGATAGATATAGATGATAGATAGATGGATAGATAAATAAATATAGATAGGTAGGTAGGTAGGTAGATTGATAGACAGACAGACTGACTAAATAAATAGACAGACTAGACAGGCAGACAAGGTAGATAGATATAGATAATAGATGATAGATATATATAGGTAGATAGGTAGGTAGGTAGGTAGATGATAGATAGATGAGAGAGAGAGGAGAGAGAGAGAGGTGGTGGGGAGAGAGAAAGAGAATAGACCGATAGATATTGGCTGTAAAGTTACCAGGCAGTTGAAATGTGTTAATGTGCCTTGGATTGGGGTACCACTATTGGAACTTGGATCTTTTGAGGGGGGCATTGTAATTTTCTGTGCCTGATAAGCGATCAATCATTAAGCGAGGATTACCTGTACCTGTTCTGAACCCATACATTATTGTCATTCTTGCCCAATTTTTAGTGTGGCTTTCAAGACAAAAATTGATCATGTTGGTTGGATTAAAACAATCTGATAACAATCATAAGCAAGATGTTTTCTCTATGCCAAAAAATAAAAAAAACAACTGAGCAAATATTACACATACTGAATAGATTTTCGCTCATTTCCCATTTTTCCTTTGGACAAACTCTCAAAGGGGTTGCTCAAGGGGCATTTCAAGGGGGAAAATGTATGTAAATTGTTTGTTGGCAACGTTAAATTCTATTTTTCTGTTACCCTGTGAAGCAGCAAACTCAAATCCTACATTTGTATTATTTTTGACGGTGATCGTTTAAACAGGCTGCACAGTTGTGGATTGCCTTAAAACAGAGTCTTGTAGTATCTTTTGTGTCACATATGTTTTGGGGTTTCTCAATTCACATCACCAGATGTGTGAGATAACAACCTCCGGCGAACACTTTTGGTGGGCCCCCAATATTATTGCGGAAATAAGAAGGAAGAAGGAGAGACGAACAGGAAAGGAAACAGAGTTGTGTTGAGACTTAGGTGCCAAAATAAAACTGGTTTATTTTCAAGATTTTAAGATTTCAAGACTTTGTGGACCTTTCCTTTCCTCTCCTCTCCTCTTCCCTCCTCTCTCTTCCCTCTTTCTTTCTTTCTTTCTTTCTTTCTTTCTTTCTTTCTTTCTTTCTTTCTTTCTTTCCTTCCTTCCTTCCTTCCTTCCTTCCTTCCTTCCTTCCTTCCTTC
>NW_020770207.1:0-16967 GCF_900518735.1 Pseudonaja textilis
TTCCTTCCTTCCTTCCTTCCTTTTTTCTTTCTTTCCTTCCTTCCTTCCTTCCTTCCCTCTTTCTTTCCTTTCCTTTTTTCTTCCTTCCTTCCTTCCTTCCTTCCTTCCTCCCTCCCTCCCTCCCTCCTTTCCTTCCTTCCTTCCTTCCTTCCTTCCTTCCTTCCTTCCTTCTCTATCTTTCTTTCTTTCTTTCTTTCTTTCTTTCTTTCTTTCTTTCTTTCTTTCTTTCTTTCTTTCTTTTCTTTCTTTCTGAAAAAGCAATTGTCCTAATTATTCAGCACGAATCTCTTTCAAGTCAAAAATCTACATGGCAGGGCTATTTAAATCTTCTGAAGGATTCTGAACCTCTGGAGGAAGCTCAAGTGTCTTAGCAATTTCCAGAATAAGGATAGACGGTTCTGCATGTGTGTGAGAACATATATAGGATTTTCAACCCCCGAGGACTGCAAAACAGATGATTGCTGCATGGGGATATACAGCTGCTCCAGAAGAGCTGATTGACAGGCTGAGGTCAGAATGTGGAATGCTTTTATGGGACGCTGTCAAATCGTAGGGAGTTGCTGACAGCTTGTTCTACAGTTCACTTCCTTTGCACAAAGTTGAGATTTATGCTGCTGTTTTTGAAGGTTTAATTAAACTTGGCTTTGCAAATGACTCATCCAAAATTGCGAGGCAAATTCTTCAGTCCATCTGGAATCCACCACTGCTCCCTTTTGTGGGGGTGGAGCGGGACAAGCTCTTGTGGGATTTCACCTTCTTTATACTCCTAATTTTACTTTTGGATTGGCTGTAAGGATTGAATCGATGGCGAAGAGAGGAAAGACAAGGACACGTCACTGGAGAAAATTGGTCTCAAAATTATCAAAGGAAGTCCTTTTAGGTATACAGGTAGCCCTCTCCTTGCAATCGTTATTTTAGCAACGTGAAATTAAAATTACAACGTGACTGAAAAAAGCAACTTATGACCTGTTTCCACATTTGTGACTTTTGCAGCAAATACACAGCTCAAACATGCTATAAAAAAGTCCTAGTCCTTGATGTTTGCTGAATAACTCCCAGTTAAACCTACAGAAGGCAACATGTTTAACATTCATATTCAGCTCTGTAGAAGGGAAAGATTGTATGTTGTGCTATGCAAAGGCATAACTAGTATAGTACTTCAGGAGAGTAGGTAAGAGGAAGTATAGAAATGGTCTAATGCATGACAAACATCCTCTAAATAGTAACTAAGGAACTGCTGAGATTAGCCCACTCTCAGGGCTCCAGCAGTTATCCCCCATTTAAATCATGAGTCTCAAGCCAAACTTCCAAAACTTAAAAAGGATTTATTGGGAGTTAAACTGTCCGGCACTGCCTGGTTGTAGCCAACTCTGAAACACATCATTCATTGTCACCCTTGACCCTGGTTTCCCTCCGCCCCCTGGGTGTATCGTAATTCATATTCTCCAATGGGACACATCCATAGCCAAGAGTCATCAATCATGCTCTCTAGTTAGAATTTTGCATGGCAGAAACTCCAGTCACCTAGTTACTATCTTTGAAAACATTTATGGAATGCAAGCTGCTCAATGCTTCCTCCTCCCTTCCTGTTGGCAACTCTAAAGACCATGGAAATATTTTACCCACAACATCTAAAGAATTCTAACAATGAGTTGGCTGTGGCGAGTTGGCCATGGTGAGTTGGCCATAGTGAGTTGGCTGTGGCAAGTTGTCCCCTTCGCCCATTCTTAGAGAGATCTGTAACAGCCTTGTTTCTTTTCACCCCAATTCCTTTAAGATGGGTTATAATCGTGGGAATAGCAGTGTGCTGCCGTAGGTTTGCTCCTTAAGGCCATTAGGCAGGATGGAAACCTTGTCTGGCTCAGGGGGCAACATCGCACAGAATTGCAGCTGAAAAAAACGTCCATCTCTTTCTGTCCGTGGGAGCAGGCGTTGGGGTCTTAAATGGGATCCACATTGAAGTGGAGGCTTGTCACAGCAAACGATGTCCATGTTAAGGTCTGTTGACGATTGACTAGCAAATTAGTGGTCCCAAAGGTTAAGTAAGGGGTTGACCAACATGTGTAAGCAATGGATGGGGCACACCAGAAGGCTGCCTTCCTGACATCTGATCTAGGGAGCAGAAGAGATCAGGCCGGGAGGGGGAGGGCCTGTTAAAAGGAGAGTCGGGTTGCAGGCTCAGAGTGGAGTTTGAAGTTTTCCAAAGGAGCACCTGGTAGAGAGTCAACACTGCGGATCAGGATAGACAAACCCTTGCATCAGACAACCGGTTTCTCTCTGTTTTGTTTCGCTTTCCTTTTCCCCGAATGCAGACCGTTTCCTCCACCACAATTGAGCCCAGAAGGGACGTTGCTGAGTGAGAAATTTGTTAGGTGAGTTTTGTCCCCGTTTTCCTGCCACGGCGGTTAAGTGAATCCCTGTGGTTGCTAAATTAGCAACACGGTCGTTAAGTGAATCCAGCTTCCCCCGTTGGCTTTGCTTGTCAGAAGGTTGCAAAGTGGGACGGTGTGACACACACACACACACACACACCTCCGGGACACTGCAACCGTCATAAATAGGAGTCAGTTGCCAGACATCTGAATGTAAATCACGTGACGATGGGGAGGCTGCAACGGTGATAAGTCATACGTCACTTTTTTCAGTAACGTTGTAAATTCAAATGGTCACTAAATGAACTTTCGTAAGCTGAGCACCACCTGTACATATGCAAGCTTACCAGTGCTGGGATTCACATTTTTTTTACTACCGGTTCTGTGGGTGTAGCTTGGTGAGCATGGCTTGGTGGGCGTGGCTTGATGGGTGTGGCTTGATGGGTGTGGCAGGAGAAGGATACTGCAAAATCCCCATTCTCTCCCCACCCCACTAACCTGCTTTCCAGCTCCGTTCTCCTGTGCAGGGCAATCAAAGAAGACCCAGCCAACCAGTTCTGGAGAACCAATAGCGGAAATTTTGAGTAGTTGGGAGAACCGGCCAATACCACCTCTGACTACCCCCCCCCATCTCTTCTCTGCTTCCCGAGTCCCAACTGATCAGCTGTGTCTCCTTTTGTTGCCCTGCACAGGAGAATGGAGCTGGAAAGCAGGTTAGTAGGGTGGGGAGGGAATGGAGATTTTGCAGTATCCTTTCTCCACGCCCATCAAGTCACGCCCACAGAACCAGTAGTAAAAAAAATTGAATCCCACCACGGATAGCAACAAAGACACAGTGGAAAGCAAAATGGGCTGCTGAACGCCCAGCTACAGGCAGTTATGTAGATGACCCTACACCAAAGGACCCAGGTTTTGACCTTCTTAGCCAGCACCGGTCAACTATGAACAGGATCTGTACCCAACATGATGCCTGCCAGGACTCCTTGTTTAAGTGGGGGGTCTTGTCTCTATCCCTCAGTATGACTGTGGGGCTCCTCGACAAACTATCCATCACACTGTGTCCGAATGGCCATCAAGAGCTTACATCGGCCCAATGTCTGATTTTTTTTCAACACAAACCACCCCGTCTTTGAATGGCTGAGCGGGCTGGGCATTAACATTTGAACTACTAGAAGTCCATGTATTTGCTATATCCTTAGTCAAGGGTCTTTCAAACTTGGCAAGTTTAAGACTTGTGCACTTCAACTCCCAGAATCCCTCCTCCAGTCATGTTAGCTCAGGAATTCTGGGAGTTGAAGTCCACAAGTCTTAAAGCTGTCAAGTTTGAAGAGCCCTGCACTAAATAAATAAATGCACCAGTTCTGGGATTCAAAATTTTTACTACCAGTTCTGTGAATATGGCTTAGTGGGCATGGCTTGGTGGGCGTGGCAGGGAAAAGTTACTGCAAAAACCTCATTCCCTCCCTCCACCCCACTAACCTGCTTTCCAGCTCTGTTCTCCTGTGCAGAGCAACCAAAGGAAACCCAGCCGATCAGCTGGGACTTAATGGGAGGCGGAGAACAGATGGGGTTAGCGGGCCCAGTCAGAGGTGGGATTGGCTGGTTCTCTGAACTACTCAAAATTTCCGCTACCGATTCTCCAGAAGTGGTCAGAACCCGCTTAGTACCACCTTTGAAATAGCACCAGTAAAGTCATAACAAGTCAGCACAGAACTTTACTTTCTACCAGAGTAAAAGAGCCTCTTATTTTCATTTAAAAAAAAACAAAAAAATAAAAAATAAACATAATAAGATTCCGGGTGCTATCGTAATTAGAAAAACAGGCATCTTGCTTTGCATGTCCTTTTGGGGAAAAAAATATTATGCATATCTTGTCAGTTTCTGGAGCAACAGGCAAACAAATGGTGCTTCATCCCTTGGGATCCTGTTTTTTTTCTCCCTGCGGGTCACTGACCCCCCAAATGGGCAGCCGTAGAAAAAGCAGAGACACAATCACACACGTTCCCTAGTTAAATATGAGGCAGGCAGGTGGGAAGCCCATCGGCAACGCATGAAAACAAAGCCCTTGCTTTAAATGTCAATACCAGTTTAAAGAACAACACACACGATTGGCTTGTTGAGCATCTCGACAACCAGTGCACAGGAAGGTGTGTGGTTTTTTTTTTTGCTGGCTTCGTACGTTTGAATCAATCCTTTCCTTTGGTTAAAAAAAAGGTAATGGCATGGTGAATGGCCAGACAAGGAATAATGGATGGAAATTGAACTAGGAGAGATTTAACCTGGAAATAAGGAGAAACTTTCTGATGGTGAGAACAATCAACCCATGGAAGAGAAGTTGCCTTCAGAAGTTGTGGGAGTTTCATCATTGGAAGCTTTCAAGAAGAGACTGGACTGCCATCTGTCAGAAATGGTGTAGGGTCTCCTGTTTGGGCAGTGGGTTGGACTAGATGACCTACAAGGTCCCTTTCAACTCTGATTATCTGTTATTTGATTATAGTGATGACGACAACGATGACGATTTAGCTGAAGGCACAAGGCTGACACAATAGTAGAATTCACTTTAAAAAGCCAGAGTGTGCAATTCTTTAAAGAAGGCTTGTCATTTTTATTTTTATTTTAAATTTCTTTTTTTGTATATACAAATTGGTGTGTTAAGCTTGCCAGAGACGTAATACCCCGCTTTTCCCTGTCTTTTCCTGCCATAAACCAGCAGGAAATTGTTCTACCTTACGTCAGGGATGCGCTGCTAAATTTCAGCCATAGGATAACATTTAAATTTAAAATCTTTAAATCGAGGGTTGCATGCAGGTCTGGATATTAGCTTGCTTATTTGTTTTCTCTTGGAGTTTTCTCCTGGATTAGCCCCTTGTCCTTTAGTTCAGTAATTTGACACCATTTAGGAGTAGTATATAAGCCTTGAAATCTGGAACCATCAATAAAACCCAACATGACCTGGCATTTGTATGAACACAGCTTTCTCAGTCTTATCTCTCTCCCTCCCTCTCATCTCTAATCTATCTCCCTCTTTCTCTCTCTCTAAACTTTAATCTGCCTCGTCTCTAATCTCTCTCTAATCTATGTTTCTTTCATCTCTAATCACTCTTTCTAATTTCTCTATCTCTTTCTAACTCTCCCTTCTGTCTAAAATCTCCCCCCATCTATCTGCCTGCCTGCCTGCCTGCCTACCTACCTACCCACCTCTCTCTCTCTCTCCTTCCCTCCCTCCCTCCCTCCCTATCTCTTTGTTGTATGCTAATGTATCAGTCTCCTCTGTGCAAACAGTTTTCACTAGCAGAATCATTTGTGGTCAGAACTAGGGCACCAGATAAAGCTACACCATTAAATTGGTTCCAAGCAGCAGGTTACTACAGTTGCAGCCACCCATTTATTTAGCTTGTTAATTTATTGTAGTTCCTACATTTTCTGTGTTGGTAAATACTTTGAATCATATCCCAGGCAGGCTGTTCACCACTTCTATTTTTCCCTTGCAAAAAACAAAAACAAACCCTAATTCTTTTCCTTGGATTTATTTCACTTGTATCTGATCCTAAGATTTCTGGGCATTTCTTTATAAATAATCCATTTTCTTCACAAATCAACCGTAATGATGACCAATTTCCCCT
The DNA here is from genome assembly GCF_900518735.1 of Pseudonaja textilis. Next base: position 5,996 of record NW_020770207.1, read on the forward strand.
GCCCCCACAAAAGGAACATAAAACATATAGTGCTGTTTCCCTGCAAAAGAGACAGCTCCTCGAACAAAAAGAGGAAATGCATTTTACCATGGATTACACTTTATAAAAACAGAACAGCCTGTTTTTTTTTTCCTCCTGGCTTTTCTTTCCACATGTTCAAAAACCCTTTTAATGCAGCTGTTTTCAAAGTTCTTTCTGCAACTTTTTCTCCACTTTGTCCCGGGCCCTGAAGCGATTCTTTGGTTTATGCCCTCAAACGTGGCTTTTAACTGTCCAGGTGGAATTCCCATTATTGCAGATGGCTCTTATTTTAACATCAGATGGTACAATAATACAAGCAGATGGCAGGACATTTAGAGTTCAGACTTCCAGGAAGTCATTAGATGGTGGTGTCTCTTTGAATCAAGATGATATGAAGTGTTAATACTATTGTATAATGCCTTGGTAAGATCACACTTGGACTATTGCATCCAATTTTGATGGCCCCCTATAAAATAGATGTTGTGATTCTAGAATGAGTGCCTTGAAGAGCAACCAAGGTGATTAAGGGACTGGAGGCTAAAATGTATGAAGAATGATTGCTGAAATTGAGTATGTCTGGTTTAAAGAAAAGGACTAGGGGGAGACACGATAGCAGTGTTCCAATATTTGTGGGGCTGCAACAAAGAAAAGGGAGTCAAGCTATTTTCCAAAGCACCTCAAGATAGAACAAGAAGCCATGGATGGAAAACTAATCGAGGAGAGAAGCAACCTATAACTAAGGAGACATTTCCTGAGAGTGAGAACAATTAACCAGTGGAACAACTTGCCTCCAGAAGTTGTGAATGCTCCAACACTGGAGGTTTTTAAGAACAAATTAGACAACCATTTGTCATAAATTGTATATGGATTTCTGCCTGAGTGGAGATTCGACTAGAAGATCTCTAAGGTCTCTTCCAGCTCTATTATTCTGCTGGAGGTATAAACAGACATTGAATGGCAAATCCAACGTGGCCAAGGGACAAGATAGACATTGCCTAAGGTGAATTTGCTTCTCTGTTCCTAATATTTAAATGTTCATTTAATTTTTATCAACCAAACTTCTTAAATAACATAGCTGCTGCCCTCCGTGCACTTATTTAAAAAAATTACTTAGGTTCAGCAACCCAAAGTTTAGGTCCATATTGTTAAAAGTCTATAGAGATTCTTAGTCATCCAGGTCAGGGATGTCCCAAAAGTCCTTTTTTTATCCCAGGAGGCAACTGGACTTTCTTATTTTTCTTTTTTTGAAGATGTTTCTTGGATAAGAAGCAAAACATATTCAAAAGAAAAACCAAGTAAGCCCAGTTGCCTCCTGAAAAAAAAAAAAAAAGGACTTTGGGACGTCCACATTGTTACTGAAAAAAACTACATGGCTATGTTCCTTAAGCTACATCATCTCAACTGGATTTGATTTAAAGGAGAATCTGCTACTAATGAAGAAGGGACAAAAATGGAGAAGCCCACTTCATGGAATGTTCTTGAGAACATCAGCACACCAAAGTACAAGGGACAACACCCACAAATAGTTGCAGGGCCATTCTAATATACTTTGATATGATTTGATATTGTACAGTCTATTGCCTGTTTTACTCTCTCGAAGACCAGTTGCTATCCTGCAACACATGTAGGAGAAGATGGAGAAAATCTTGGCTTCCACAAATGAAACATGGTCAATGCTTAGCTCTTACTTTCCGATTGAATCTTTTACTACAGGACTAAAAAGGCATGGGGGGGGAAAATCATTTTTTTTTTAGAGAATGGAGCATTCCCTCCTCCCTTCTCCTCAGCTCTTCTGAGAAATATCAACCCAGCTTCGCCAGAAATGCTCTGGATTACGGAGGAAAACTGCAGATGAACCTAAAACAAACACATCGCCAACGTCGTACATTTCTCCAGGCAGTGCTTCAAATCAACTGAGCAAACATGAGCTTCTGCCATTCTTCCTCGTTCCTTCTCTTTCTCTCTCCATCTCTCCTTTCTCTCCCCCACCCCTCCATTCTCCCTGGAGGCTTTGAAACATCTTGAAGAGCAATCTGCAAGCACATGTCTGCGTGCTATTGTGATTTTTCTTCACCAGGCTCTGTTGATTGGCATCTGTCTGTTGAGGAAGATGTATCTTGTTTCAAGGAAAATACACGTCAGGTGCACATGCTGAGGGAAAAGAAGGAGGCCCCCCAACCCTGGAAGAATTAACAACCTTAAATAATTTGATTTAGCTCCATTGATTGACTGGTGCAAACAAGCTAATGGAATGTTGAGTTGAGATTATTAACTAAGGTGGAGTTGATTTTTCCTTCTCCAGACGCAGTAAAAAAATATCAACGGTATGACCAATGAATTAATATGCTGCTTATAAACACACCCTTGGGATTTACTTCCTCCCTTGTAAAATAGGAGGAGTGGGGGGTAGGATGGAAGGAGAACCAGCATGGGAAGGAACTACAGAAACAGAGGAACCAAGAGGTCCCACTTTCCTCTTCAAAGAAAAGCAACAATTGCAAGTACATATATTATCAGTCCAAGTTAATTAATTATAGAATGAAGTCCTCTTTGTTTACATTTATAGACCATGGGCTACCACTGCTGCTCCAGCATATTATTCTTATTGGTTGTCACACAATTAGCAGATGGATTTGATATTTTTTATCCACCTATCGAGTCCTTCCCAAGGACTTGGGATAAGCAGTGTGGATGTTCGATGGTTTTAGAGGTATTATCACAGGATGTAAGCTGTTCTGAGCAAAGCTGCCTTTTGCAATTGACTGATGGTGGCTTTGTCAATGCCCATGATGTCTAAATGATGCTCTAATTGTTTTGGGATTTCACCCAAGGCATCTATTTACTATCATACTATCTTTGCTTTCTTTTGCCACAATATTTCTAATTCTATTTCAAGTCTTGGTATTTTGTGATTTTTCTCCCGTTCCTTCTCTTCTCTTCTGCTGTCTCCAGGTACTACACAACCAATGTCCAGTTTTCTGTTATTATTACAGATAGTCCTTGACTTACAACTACAATTGAGGTCCAGAACCTATGTTGCTAAGCGAGAAATTTGTTAAGTGAGTTTTGTCCCATTTGTTGAGGTAATTCCCCGTTAGGAGAATGAGCACATACTGGGAGACTTATAGAGAGTAGTGTTTGAATAATACACACAGAGCACACAGATACACTGTACAGTAAATGAAGGTTTTTACTTCCAGAAACGTTAAGCAAAGTCCAAAATAGGCAGTCCAAAGTCATTCACAGGTTAAATCAGTCAGTTTTCATACAGGGATAATCCAAATATCAAATTCCAGTGTCAAAAACAGTTTAGTATCAGATTTACATTAAATCCAGTAATATCAGTCAATTAGAAGAAATGGAGCAACGGCAATACTTTCTAACAGAAGGAAACAGAGATACACTCACACTCTCTTCTGAGACTAAGGCCTAAACAAACCAGGTTTCTGGCTCCATCTTATGGCCGTTTGAGAAACCACACCTAATTACAGTTTTGCATTTTCTTAAAGTTACAGTTTTAAAATGTCTATCCTGGTTTATATATTTCTAACCCAAATACCTGTTAGGTGACTTATATTCCTAACACCATTCTACAGCTTTTCTTGTCCCATTTGTTGAGTGAACCACTGCAGTTGTTAAATTAATAACCCAATTGCTAAGTGAATCTGGCTTCCCCATTGACTTGACTTGTCAGAAGGTTGCAAAAGATGGTGTATTGATCCCAGGACAATGCAACTGTCATAAATATGAACCAGTTGTCAAGCATCTGAATTTTGATCATGTGACCACGGGGATGCTGCAATGGTCATAAGTCTGACAAATGGCCACAAGTCACTTTTTTCAGTGCCTCTGCAATTTTCAAGGTCACTAAATTAACTGTTGTGAGTCAAGAACTACCTGTACTATTGAGAGAGAGAGAGAGAGAGAGGGAGGGAGAGAGGGAGAGAGAGAGAAGGAAAGAAAGAGAGAGAAAGAGAGAGAAAGAAAGAGGGGGAAAAGAGAGATGGAGGGAGGGAGAGAGAAAGAGAGGGGGGGAAAGAGAGAGGGAGGGAGGGAGGGAGGGGGGAGGGAGGGAGGGAAAGAGAAAGGGAGGGAGTAAGGGAGACCCTGAAATACCTAACAAGAACCAATCCACCTTCTTACTACACTGCATACCCCACCCCCCCAACTCACCCTCCACACACTTGAGTTGTTCTTACCAATAAACAACAATTCCAGGAACTTGGAAATAATTTGAACTGGGTTACGGCAGGTCCTATTGTTTGGAGAAGACAGCTTGTGTTATCTCTTTAACATGCTGCATGTCTTTTATGACGTCAACGTTTCCAGTTCATTTTGAATCCATATCACAGGAGAATCAGCAAGACAGGCTCCTTATTGGCTACAGCTGTGGCCTGTACGTTTAATGTAACCTACGGAATTAGGCTGTCAAGCATCTGGAGTCAAGGGATATTGTTTTCCATCCTAACCTTGCCAAAACGTGGCAAATAAAGTTCGATTCAGATGCAATTAAATCTGCTCTACCTACAGTGTAAAGAAACACATCTACATTACATAAAAGGTGACTGTTATCAATGATCAAATACTTTGAGCTGTGGCATTTGGGAATTCTGGGGGCACAGAGCCAATGTATTTGGGAACCGATAAATCTGGAAAGAAGCCTATTAGGACTGTCTTACTTGATCAATACTGGTTGGCTGCCACCATACCATTTGTTTCACTTGGTCAATGAAACTCTATCAGTTGACTTTGTCCAACTTCCCAAATGTGTGTGTTTGTGTATGTGTGTGTATGCATGTGAAGATAGATAGATAGATAGATAGATAGATAGATAGATAGATAGATGATAGATAGATAGATAGATAATAGACACACACACACACACACATACAGTAATATTTCAGTACTCGTTAATTGGTTTCGGGAGGTGTGATGAGTACTTAAAACTATGAGTACCAACCAAATTTTTCCCATAATGTAATGAGTTACAAGGCAGCTGACACCAATAAATTCTACCTTGTGGGTTGCATACCAAACAAACAATGAATGCCAGGACAAAATTTTTACGTCAGAATGCATTGAGTACCAAATTTGATGACTTGAGTACCAAGATTCCACTGGATATGTGTGTATCTCCATGTTTATGTGGGATGCGGTGGCTCAGTGGTTAAGACGCTGAGCTTGTCAATCAGAAAGGTCGGCGGTTCGAATCCCTAGTGCCGCATAATGGGGTGAGCTCCCATTACTTGTTCCAGCTTGTGCCAACCTAGCAGTTCGAAAGCACGCAAAAAATGCAAGTAGAAAAAATAGGGACCACCTTTGGTGGGAAGGTAACAGCCTTCCGTGCGCCTTCGGCATTTAGTCATGCTGGCCACAGGACCACGGAGACGTCTTCGGACAGCACTGGCTCTCTTTGGCTTTGTAATGGAGATGAGCACCGCCCCCTAGAGCTGGAAAAGACTAGCGCGTATGTGCCAGGGGAACTTTTACCTTACATTTTTATGTATGTATGTATGTATGTATGTATGTATGTATGTATGCATGCATGAATGTAATGTAATGTAATGTAATGTAATGTAATGTAATGTAATGTATGTAGATGGGAGATCATTAAATAGGTTTCTCTGCTCCTACTTCAACACCTTACACTGCATTTCAAATTTTTCTTTTCTTTTGAGGTATGTCATTTTGTATTAAACCAACAAAGGCCAGCTTATGATACAATATATTATGTGAAATCTGGAACATTCAGTCACAATATTAACTATATTGGGCAAGCATGACCCCAGATCATTTTTACATAAACCAGACCCACACACTAAACCAGTTAATGACTGATTGGGAGTAGGGACACAGTATGTTATGTGAATACACCGCATTTGCTATTTGTTAAACCGAGTTTAAAGCTGAGACATTGAGTGTTGCCATTATTACTGGGCTTTGAAATAAATAATTTCAAAAAATGTACTACAGGGCTTTGAAATCCTACCTGTCAATGACTGCTTCAGCTTCAACCACAATAACACATGGGCAAACAATAGATACAAACTCAAATTAAACTGCTCCAAACTCAATTGCCAAAAATACGACTTCAGCAACAGAGTGGTCAATACCTGGAACTCGCTACCTGATTCTAAGGTCCCTTCCAACTCTGTTCTTTTATAGAATAGAATAGAATAGAATAGAATAGAATAGAATAGAATAGAATAGAAAATACGGAATGGGATGGGATGGGATGGGATGGAGTAGAATAGAACAGAACAGAACAGAACAGAACAGAATAGAATAGAAAAGAAAATATGGGATTGGATGGGATGGGACAGAATAGAATAGAATAGAATAGAATAGAATAGAATAGAATAGAATAGAATAGAATAGAATAGAATAGAATAGATGTCAGCTGGTGCTCCATTCAAAATCCAAGAAAGAAATACTTAGACTCTTTTAATCAGAGAAAAGATATCTTTTACTGGAAATCAAGTGGTAGCAACAAAAGAATTCTGAATCTGAGAAAACGGGTGCGTAAATCACATATACAAAGTAATGGCAACGTTCCTGCCCCCAATAGTTCAATTGGCTCATCCAATTAAAAGTTATGTATATCATCATGTGGGCATCTCCAGGTGGTGATGAGGCTTCTGTCCGTTGACCTTGACATAGTTTGATAAAGGGTTGCAGCTATGCATAGCATAGGATAGAAACCTAAGCAAGAATGTACATACACACACACACCAGCTTATACAGTTCTGGTTTGTAACACCTCCAGCTCACTTCCCATAACCATTCCCCCCTCCTCCCCCCGTTACTTATGACAGCCAAAAGATGCAAAGCAAAGGGAGAAAAATCTTGAAGGAAAAATCTTGAAGGCTGATATTCGGCCCTCCTAAAAAAGAGACGTTAGTCCTAAAAAAGATAAAAATAGAAGGTAATAGAAAATATACATGTAATAGCAACATACTAATTTTTAGGGTTTATCGGGATATTTAATTCGAAATGCCTTGATAAATGTAGGAGCTCTAACATCCTTCTCATTCACCCACTCAGCCTGGGAAGGAGGAAAATGTTTCCAAGCAACCAAATACTGGAGTTGACCCCTTCGTTTTCCAGCATCCAAAATTTATTTAACTTCAAAATGTTGTTCATCTTCAATTAGCAATGGTACAGGGGGATCAACCTGAGTTGATCTCAAGTCAGAGGTATGTTCAGGTTTTAACAAACTAACATGGAAAACAGGGTGGATCCATCGAAGAGTTTTTGGTAATTTCAGTTGGACTGCCACAGGGTTCACATTTTGTTCAATTAAGAAAGGTCCAACATACTTAGGTCCAAGTTTTTTTGACTTTTGTGTAGTCTGCAAATATCTGGTGGATAAAAAGACCTTGTCAGCCACTTGATATGGTTTTTGTGGAGTTCTCTTTTTATCTGCAAATTTTTTATGAGCTTGATGAACATCATCTAATGCTTTACGGGGAACCATCCAGGTAAGCTGTAGCTGTGTTATCCATTCATCTAATGACTGAATGTTAGGTTTCTCTTGTGGAAGCTTGGGTATGGGTACAAAATCTTGTCCTGAAGCTACTTTAAATGGAGTAAACCCAGTACTACTATGTACTGAATTATTATATGCCACCTCAGCGAATGGCAATAGGTCAGCCCAATTATCTTGCCGATAATTTATATAACATCAAAGATATTGTTCCAATATCGAGTTAGTTCTCTCACAAGCCCCATTGGTTTGTGGGTGGTGGGTGGAGCTTAAGCCCTGGGCAGAGCCCAATAACTTCAGGAACTCCTTCCAAAAGTTTGAGGTAAACTGGACACCCCTGTCTGAGATTATACATTCAGGAACTCCACGTAATCTGTAGATATGTAAAATAAACAGTTTAGCCAACGTTTTCACAGATGGGATTTTTGGACAAGGTATGAAATGTACCTGTTTGGAAAACAAATCGGTTACTACCCAAATAACTTTATTCTCCCCACTTTCAGGTAATTCCACTGTAAAATCCATAGAGATTTCCTTCCATGGAGCCGTTGGTCTAGCCACATTTTGTAGTAAGCCTGCTGATTTACCAGGAGGCCGTTTGGCTGAGGCATAAATAGGACAACTAGCTACATAAGTCTCAATGTCCTTTTTCAAGGTAGGCCACCAAAATTGCCTTTTAACCAAGTGTAAGGTTTTCACAAATCCAAAATGACCAGCGGCTTTAGAAACATGAGCTTGCTGAACTATTTGGTTTCTCAGCTTCCCTGGCACATATAATTTGGCCCCCATCCATGCCAATCCATCTCTAACCATCCAGTTATTTGAGTGAGCAAGGAACCAATCATCAAGTTTAAGAGTATCTCTTAACTGAGCAGTCAAATCATTTGATAAATCAACCTCCTTCTTTTTCTGGGCTCTGGTAACCGCTGGAGCTGCCAACTGTTTGGTTGGGAAAATCAGCTGTACCACTTCTTGGCGAGCACTATTATATTGAGGTAATCTAGATAAAGCATCCACCATGAAGTTCTCCCCCCCCTGGAATGTACTTCAATGGAAAATTAAAGCGCTTAAAGTACTGCGCCCAGCGAACTTGCTTGGGAGACACCTTCTGAGGTGTTTTCAAAGCCTGCAAATTTTTATGATCCGTCCACACCTCAAATGGGTGTTTTGCCCCTTCTAAGAAATGCCTCCAGGTTAACAGAGCCCAACAAACTGCAAAAGCTTCTTTTTCCCAGATGGCCCATCTTCTTTCAGTTTCCGTTAGTTTATGGGAAGTATATGCACATGGTTGCAGAGTCCCAGGTAACTTGGACATTGGGGGCAAAGTTGGAGCTAGTAAAGGGACTCTTATTGATTATCTGACTGTGTTGCCTTTGTGGCACGCCCCTTTGGGTCATCACAGACAACAGCTCATCACAGACAATAGCAAGGGTTGTATTTGCACAATATTGGGAAAATGTGAACACCTCATCAGATGAGTACATAATTCAGTAGATACTAGATTGTGCAGAGATGGATAGATTGGCGTTAAAAATAAAGGACAAAGATGACACAGAATATTACTTAACATGGAATAGGTTTTATAAGTGGTTAGAGATAAGAGGTAGAAAATAGGTGAAGACTATTGTCATGTATGAATTAAATATATAAGAAGGGTTTATAATTACAAACAAGTTATAATTTATAGAACAATAAATAAGGTAAAGAGAAACTTAGTTAAAATGATTGAGTTGCACTACTCTTATTGTTATCAGTATATATGTCAATATCTCTGTATACTTTTTTATTTTTTGTAAATGACATACCCTGACAATACACTGTATCCAAAATGTTTATGAATAAAGACATATACTATATATATAGTTGGAATATATATAACATATATATAGTATATGTTTTCTTAAGTTTTCATGGGTACTTACATGTATGGTATTCAGCTTTGTTTGGGTATTTTCCCATGTCATTATAGTTGTGCTTTTAAAGTTGTAGTGACGTTTTGGCAGAATCTCATCTGCCATCATCAGGCTTGTGACACACAGATGAACCCAATACACAAGCCTGATGATGGCAGATGAGATTCTGCCAAAACATTGCTACTACTTTAAAAGCACAACTATAATGACATGGGAAAATACCCAAACAAAGCTGAATACTGTGTGTGTGTGTGTGTGTGTATGTATGTATATATGTATGTATGTATGTATGTATATATACATACACACACACACACACACACACCAACTTTACCAGATGGTAGGCAGAATATTTTATTCTGTTATTTTAAAAATTAAATAGCCTCCCAAAAACAAACAAACCCCAGTGTAAGGATAAAATAGTGCACTAGCATTGAGTCCTTGAAGTTTTTTTTTCGGGGATGCCCTAAAGATGTCTTTTGATTCACTTCTAAAGGGATGAAAAAAGGATATATGGACCTTGCCTATTGAGTACAATAAAACAAAACCTGGCGTAATTGCTGCAGTGAACAGTTTAAAGAAAGAAAGAAAATTGAAGAGAATTCAAAGCAGCTTAATAAAGGCCAGACCGACTCTGTCTCTTAGGAAAGTGGTTTAGAAAAACACATACAGGTGGGTGTTGTTGAGGCCTATGCAGTTAAGTCAGCCATGGGGACAGGTGTCTATTGCTGGCATATGCCTTTCAAATTAGAAGCCATTAAGGCTGTTTGACCAACTACAATTACTGGAAGTGAAGCTGGAAGAAAGAACTTTGCTCTCATAATGTGGAAGAGGGTCCTTTCGGGGTTTAAGGGGGTTATTACTCAAAATTATTATGATTATTTTTTGTCTCTTCACCTGCCAAGCCCATCTGCACTTTTCGACTCCATCCTAAAAAGTAGCAGGTGCCCCCAAAGTGTTTCCTGCGATTAGAGAATGAATGGTGGTGGTGGTTCAAAGTTTTCCATTCATGGAGTCTGGGAGGGTGGGCAGGTGGGTGGAATATTTCCAAGTAATTTAATTTGGGAGATGAATCCCCATAACTGTGCAGTCCCAGAGTTTCTTCTCTGTTGTCTCCAGACTGATAGCTTATCCTTCCTTGGGGAAGTTTATAGAGGTCTTCCTGCTTGGAATCCTAATAAAGATCAGAGACTTCCCAAATCTGCTTTCAAAGAAGGGAGGGAGGGAGGGACGGAGGGAGAGAGAGAAAAGGGGGAGAAAAAGGGGGCGAGAAGGAAGAAAGGAAGGAAAGGAGGGAGAGAGGGGAAAAAGGAGAGAAAGGGGAAGCGGTGGGAAGGAACAGAGGGAGGGAGGGAGAGAGGGAGGGAAAAGGGAAAGAAAAAGGGGTGGGAAGGAAGGAAGGAATGAAAAGAGGGAGGGAGGGGAAAGGGAGAGAAAAGGGGGGTGGGAAGGAAGGAAGGAAGGAAAGGAGGGAGAGAGGGGAAAAAGGAGAGAAAGGGGAAGCAGTGGGAAGGAACAGAGGGAGGGAGGGAGAGAGGGAGGGAAAAGGGAA
>NW_020770207.1:17067-27899 GCF_900518735.1 Pseudonaja textilis
GGAGAGAAAAGGGGGGTGGGAAGGAAGGAAGAAAGGAAAGGAGGGAGGGAGGGAGGGAAAAGAGGAGAGAAAAGGGAGGAGGTGGGAAGGGAGGGAGGGAAGGAGGGAAAGGGGGAGAGAAAAAGGGGGGAAGGAAGGAAAAGAAAGGAGGGAGGGCAGGAAGAAGGGAGGTAAGGAAGAAAGAAAAGAAGGAAGGGAAAGGAAAGAAGGATTAAAATTCTTGACTTCATAATTTTTATGTTTACAGTGAAAATGGCAGGAATTAGCCTGAAGTCGTTCAAAAGTTCTACATCCTGCAGCAGTGGAGAGGTATGGAGTGAAACTTCACTTATTCCTTGCATTGAAGATGAAGAAATATTTTGGACCTTAGGTCTGTTTTATGCACAAACTTGACTGAAAGCAGATGGATCTGTCAAAGATCACTCATACAGGTGAATCAAATTGAACTGATTAGTTGCTAAGTGCTCACAGCTGTTGGGTTCAACAGACGAGGAAATTGTCGCGGAGATCATGGCTCACTTAAAGACGAGATTAGAATCAAAACATGGGGAGAAACAACAGAAACTTACTGGTAAAACCATTCAATCCAAAGACCATTCAATCAATCCTTTGGAAGATTTACTGAATGGACAACAGAGGACATTTATGGCAGTTTTCTCGACGGTTATTTTTTAGTCCATCTCCAAAGGACTGAAAGAAAAGTTTTCTTAGTGTTCATATTTTAGTAAAAAGAAAAGAGGACTGACACGAATCCATCTGCACTTCTGCAAAACCTGAAATCCTTGTAAGACTACTCACCATCCTTTTGTGTTTCTGTACATGTGTGCTTAGTGATATCTTGCCTTCCTGAATCCTGGGAAGAAAGGATGGCTGTAAAAAGGAGTTGACAGTGTAAATTTTGAAAAATGTTCCCTAGGACCTTCTATTATACCAACAACAGAAGTGTGCATTAATTTCATATTGGGTAAAAAACCTGAACTAAACTCGGCTCAACTCTTGTTTATGGCATACGGGTCTTTCAACAGTTTCAAATGGATTTTCCCAAAGGCGTTTGTTTTTTGTTTCAAGCGGCAACTGGACTTTCTGTTTTTTCTTGGAGGCATTACGGTTCTCATCCAAGAAGCTTCTTCGGCTCCGAAGACTTCATTCAACTTCTTGGATGAGAAGCGAAACGTCTTCAAAGAAAAACCAAAGAAAGTCCCTTTGGGGCAAGCCATGACTGAGAATCTCCATAGACACTCAAATGGATTTCTTTTTTTTTTTGTTATTCCAATTCATCAGTATAGAGAAAGGATGGATGTCTCTTCCTTCTTTCAGTGATGGCATTTAATTTTGTGGGTCTCTTCGGTACTTTCAGAGGAATCCTGGGAACGCCGCTTATAACTTCATCTCTTTACGTAGCATTGTCCATTCTAATGGACAGAACCCTTCCAAGGTTTCGGGATGAGCATGTCTACCAGATTTGAGCAGCAGAAATGAAGTTGACCACTAGAAGTCAGTGAAGAAACAACACACACACACACACACACACAAAACCTCTCTCTGACATGAAAGCCAGCCTTTGGGTGACTTTGAGTCAATCACCAAGAGACTGAGAGTTCTAGTCCTGCCTTAGACATGAAAGCCAGTTGGGTGACTTTGGGCCAGTCATTCTTTCTCAGCCCAACCTACCCAAAAGAGTTGTTGTTTGGGGGAAAATAGAAGGAGGAAAAAATATCAGGTATATTCACCACCTCGAATTGATTATAAAAATAATAAAGGAAGGATAAAAAAAAAATCTATTTTTTTAAAAATAGCTGGTAATATGCTATTTAATATTAACCCATAATATGCTCCATTGACATCATCAATTGCAATATCCAGGCCAGAGACGCCACATTGTGTTTCGGTAAGAGTTTGTGCCTTTGTGATAACAAAAGGAACAGATCAATATTGTATGCGTAGGCATCTGCTTCCAATGATATCTGTTTACGTATTAGTGTGCAGGACAAATTTGTAAACATGTACATTTGAAACCGAGGGAGAAAATAACACCGGCTTTCTCCTTTTATTGGAACAGCATGGCATGGTGGCATGTGAACCACACATGTAAATAGCTTTCATATTGGACAGGTTTCAAGGAACACACGTACCTTTTTGCCTGTTTCATATTGCCATCCAATCCAGGTCTGTTTATATAATTCCAATGCAAATTATCATCTAATTGCAGGCCTAACTGGAAGAGAATCTACGGAGGAATACATATCAAAGTAAAACCACCACAATTACAAGCATGCATTCAGTTTCTTTTAAATTTGTACCATAAACACGACAGCATTTCTTGGGGCAGGCAGCTGGGAAAACTGAACTTGGATACCAGCTCATGATTTAATTTGGACTTGTGGAGGATCAAAACGTAATGCATTTCAAAGAGGTCGTAAAATCACAGTACTTTAAATACTGTCAAATCCATTCACCCACTTCTGTAAATGTAAGCAGACATTCCAAGGCAGACAGGATTGGGAGGGAAGGTTTTTTTTAAAAGAAAGAAAGAAAGAAAGAAAGAAAGAAAGAAAGAAAGAAAGAAAATCCGTCTTAAGATTGACATATTCTGGGCAAAAGTTAGAATATTTATTACATGGGGTTTACCTTGCTAAGAAATTGTAATAGAGAATTCTGCAGATAAATTGGAGATGATTCTGTTGTAAGTCTGGAGAATGGAGTGGAGAGTCACACTGTCTTATGATCCTTCCATTAGTACAACAATGCTATTATATATTAATTTTGATACACTCATGCAGGTACAGAAAAAGGAGGGGGAGCCAGATACAGTGATTTGCAGGCTTCTACTTCTTAAGTATTTTTTTAAAAAATGGAGTGGTTCAGGAAACAAATTTATTTGAGTTTAACTGCTAGTTTCACCCTGTGCTCTGAGAACATGGGTGTAGAAATGAAGCTCTCTGTGTGTGTGTATATGTGTGTCCATGTGTGTGTGTGTGTGTGTGTGTGTGTGTCTCCCTCTCTCTCTCTCTCTCCTTAAGTTTTTGCGGATATTTATATGTATGGTATTCAGCTTTGTTCGGGTATTTTCCCACGTCATTATAGTTATGCAAACCTGTTCATGGAAGAATTTGAATCCAGAGCCCTGGTAAATGCCACCCACAAACCCAAACTATGGTTAAGATACATCGATGACACATTTGTTATTTGGCCCCATGGAAAAGAAAACCTAAACAATTTCCTAACACACCAAAACAGCACACACCCCAAAATCAAATTCACCATGGAAATGGAAGCAAACAAACAACTACCATTCCTAGATGTACTAATTTACAAAAAAAAACAGATGGCATACCATAAAACCAGAAGAAAACACACACCAACCGCTACCTCAAGGCCCAATCCCACCACCACCCAGGACAGATAAACTCAGAACCAAACACCTGGCAGACAAGACACACATAAAGACTGAACTATGCACCCTGACTAAAGTACTGACAGCCAATGGCTTCCACAAAAGCAAAATCACAGACCTGATCCACAAAAACACACTGAGACATAATGGAGACCTAGAAGATGAACAGACCTATGGAACAGCTGTCCTGCCCTACAAAAGAGGTACTACAGACAAAATCAGTAAGATACTACACAGGCATCACATCAAGACTGCCTTCAAAACAGACAGAAAAATAGCAACCATCCTAAGAAACCCCAAAGATAAAATTGACCTGGAAAACCAAGTCCCCTGAGCATCATGCCCTGCCACATACATCAGAGGGACCAATAGAAGAATAAATACCTGCCTGGATGAACAGAAAAATGCAGTAAAAATGCTGGAACACACTTCCTCACTAGTCCAACACATGAAAGCCACAGGTCAAAGCATCGACTTCAATGGCAGCAAAACCCTAGCCACTATAGAAAACCCCAGCTACAGAATTATCAGATAAGCCATAGAGATTGAAAAAAGACCTGAAAGCAACACGTGTGTGTGCACGCGTGTGTGCATGTGTGTGTGTAGGACTTAAGACCAAAATTAAGTTATGGTGGTAGACCTTGAGTTCTAATTTCTGGATAAAAGTTTCCCTCTCTGATCATGCCTGACTCTAGAGCATGGTGTTCCTCTCCGTCTCTTGACTGAGCAAGCTAGCATTGTCCAAAGACATTTTCTTTGATCATGTGGCCATATCACCAAAGGTGGAATGGGAGCTCACCCCATTGCGTGGCGCTTGGGTCTCAAACCTGGGCTGTCCGTTTTCCAGCTGCAAGCTCAGCATCCTTAACCACTGAGCCATGATGCCTACTCAGCCTATTCTTACTTGGCCCCAAAAGCTGAAAGCTGGTCTCTCTCTCTCTCTCTCTCTCTCTCTCCCTCTCTCCCTCCCTCCCCCCCTCCCCCCTCTCTCTACTTCACTAAGTTGTCATGGGACAAAACAAGAGGAGGAAGTGCCCTGTAAGATTCTGATAAAAGACAGGATGTAAATTATATATACATATATGATTATGTTAAAATATTACAATATGATTAATTAGGTTTACATCCTGTCTTTTATCAGAATCATACACACACACACACACACTTCTGTGGCTAGAGAGAGTTTGTGATCCCCAGTAGTGTCAGTGACAACATGATGATCTGTGTAAGTGAAGAGTTGTAGACCAAGATAAACTCGTGGAAGATATACCTTCTCAGTAGTTTTCCATCGGGATGATGGCATGGAACCTCCAGGCTGAGAAGTGAAGCATAATTTGATGGCAGACAACTACGAGAGGAGAAGACAATCTTCTCACGCTTGGTTTCAGCTGTGGACATAGGAAGAGAAACTCCAGCAACCTCGGATGTCCTCTCTTCTCAGGATCTGCAAAGGTGTCGCCTATCTAGAAACGGACGGCATTGATTGCAGTCGTGCTGCTTTTGAATCAATACTCATTCAACTAGAGCAGTGGTTCTCAACCTTTTCTTCACCACGCAGATCCCCCTTTAAGTACCTTTTGTGGCCACAGACCCCCAAGACTTAAGGATTAATTCGTAACAATTCTTCAAGTCTTCGCAGGCCCTTGATGACATGGCAGTTCCCCAGGGCTTGCTAGTTACTAGAGGCAGGGGTGGCCTTCAAAACTTTTAGCAAAGGGTTCGCTGGCCAGTTGCTGGCTGGGCGTGGCCATGGTGGGCGTGGCCTAGTCAGCCTCCTGCACCATGGCAGGGGAGCATTTTTGCTCTCCCCAGGCTCCAGAGGCTTTCCTTGAGCCTCTGGGAGGGCCAAAACAGCCTCCCTGGGCTCCGGAGGCTCTCTGGAAGCCAGAAACAGGCCAATTTCCAGCCTTCCTGAACTTTCAGGAGGCCCGTTTTTCACCCTCCCTGAGCCTCTACACATGCCCTGCACTTACCTGCATCCAAAATGGACTCCTGGGAGGGGAGGGGCCACCCAGGAATGGGATTTAGGAGTTGTCCAAACTGCCCAGAATCTTAGCTAGGGGCTCTCCCGAACACCTGCGAACCCCCAGCAGCCTAGCCCTTACTAGAGGGAGGTAGAACTTGCATTCAACAGTTCAAAGAGGAAATGGAGTCAGAAAGGAAGTTTCTTCTCCAAGTTTGGTGATGAGGTTGCCATAGCAGATGTATGTCCTTTTTTTCCCCCCCATGATGCAATTTTCTTCCCACCCTCTATTCCCTCCTTGGCTTCCCACTCTTCCATTCAATCCTGAGAGAAGACATCAGAAAGGAGCTCCTTTCAAGACAATGTTAAAATAGTGCTTTTTCTGTCAACGCGGAGAGATACTCCAACCCACGAGAACTTTTTACTTTCCAGGGGTAAATTTTAGGAAATCATCTACTGAACTTATCTGCTTATAAATTTTATGGAACATTTCAGAAGGGCATTTGTATCCTGCTCCTAGGGATGCTCCAGGATTGAGGGTGACATACGCAAGATGTCCAAGATGGACCTTTCAATCACACCTGATCATTCCACTTTTCTCTGTCTTTCCTTTCCTTTCCTTTCCTTTCCTTTCCTTTCCTTTCCTTTCCTTTCCTTTCCTTCCATTTCTTTCCTTCCCATTCCTCCCTTCTCCACCCCTTTCCTCCCTCCCTCCCTCCCTCCTTTCTTCCCCTCCAATTTTTCCCTCTTCCCCCCACCCCGCACCTAGGCATGAACCTCCGTTCCATACTGGACCATGCTTAGAGTATTTTCTTCTTTTTCTAAGTCATCTTATCCTTTAATCTGATGGCAAACAAATTATTTTGGCTTCTATTTTCAGTAAACTGAAACTCAGATCAGGGGACTTGCATAGCTTCTCACATTACTTTAGTCAGAAGGTATGTCTTCCATTGCACAACCTTCACCTCACGGCTCTGCAGCCTCCTGGGCTTCCTGCATTTCAATCGAGTTTTAAGAGAAGACATCCCAGGCCTTGATATTCCCACCTACCACCTCCCAGGGTCAGGAAGCAAAGAAAATTGCAGATTGCACCACCACAAGCATTCTTATTATATTACCCTTTTACTACTTTGCAATCCTCAGGTATATTCAAACATCTGTAAAATTTATTTTTTTAAAAAAATCTGGGGATAATATATGTTTAGAGGAGCTTTGGGAAAAGGGCAATAAAGAATAAGTTCAGGAAAGTTAAAGTTTTTAAGAAAACCTTTTCAACAACAACCACAAAAAAGCCCATAGTTGTGCGGATCAAATTTAGACATGTCTGGATCACTGTTGACTGCTTGTGTAAGCATTAGAGAAGTTTTCTGACCTAGATTTTTTTCCCCCAAATACACAATAAATTTCTTTAATTTATGTAGAAGAAGATCATGGATCATATATACACAAGGAAAGAACATTCAGAAATAGTCCTAACCATATGCAGATGATTCCTTGCGGTACATAATAATATCAACAACAATAATTCAATGCTGGACAATACTTTGAAATTGACAATAAGCAGTTAATATGGAAGGAGATAAGATAATGAAGTGCTTTTACTTAGGGAACGAACCATTGGAAGGAAAGAATGAATAGCACAAGCTCTTTAAAAGAGCCAAGAAGCCAACTTGAGGATTAAGTGATATTCTCAAAACAATTCTCAGATGAAAGATACAAAAATTTCATGACTATTTGGATCACATTACATTTCAGTCATGACACAATATTTAAATTCTGCTGCAAAGTGCAAATATTCAAAGAACAGCTTTACTTTTTAGCCAGGCCCATGAAAGCAACCAAATAAATTAGCAGTTATGATCTGACACTAATTGGTTCGTAGTGCTTTATATCTCTTTATCAGATGTTCTCCCAAGAAAGTCAGTGAGACAGCTTGCTTAGAGTTTGATTAAGGTTTCTCAGAAGTTTTTTCCCCCTCCCCATTTTTTTTTTTGTTTTGGTTCTGGTCTGTGTAACAGAACTGACAAGAATCTTGCAAGTCTCATTGTGTTGTACTTCCTCTTCCAACTTTTTATAGTTTGGTGAATTAAGGAGATGTCTGTCTGAGTCTCTTCTGAATATTATCTATCCATTATGGACCTTAAATATGTTTCACCCCCATCATCCTGGCAAGGGAACTTGCAAACCTCCATCAAAGACATCTTGTTTATTCTCCAACCCACCCACTCAGGTGGAGACAGAGTTTTTTTCCCTCTCAGTGAACAGGAAGAAAATTCCGGGAAGCCATTTTGTCCACCTCCTTGTGTTTTGCAGCATTCCAAATATTGCAGTCCTTTAGTGTTTGGTGAAGGATGAAATCCAGAGATTGTTGGTGGCCTGACTTTGAGAGGTTAGAAGTCTTTTTTTTTAGAGGCAGTGGTTAACTGTGGATGTCCAGGGAGAATGATTACACCTGCTTTCCTGGAGCAGAGGTGACATGCCATCACTCACTTTGAAGTGGCTCAACGAATTCATTAACCTAGAAGGCACTGAAAAGTTATAACCGTAGAACCCATAAGGAGGATGCAAGGCACAGTTTAAAGTTTCTCGGGCAACAGGCGCCGTCGGGAAAATGTTTCCAGATGCATGCAAGCCATATAACATCTGGCCACCAGAACTGGGCCCTTGGGACACCACTCCATCTAGATCTTCTGCTTTGCCACTTCTGATGTTGCCAATGCTAAGAGAAGACAAGGTGGGCACCTCCACCATGAAGTGGGGGAAAAAGTGAGGACCGGTGGCGCTTCCCAACTTATGGTGGCTCGGGAACATGAGGGACGGCTGTCTTAAAAGGTTGGTAGGGCAAATCTTGTAGCAGATGGGTAGGCCAAGATGGTGCAGGTAAGAATCCGGGCAGGGCATGCCAAGATTGGTTGCGGAGAGGTGAAAGGTGGGAGGAGAACCCGCAGGAGAAAGGAGAGAGCTGAGAGGTGATGGGATTCCCCCAGAGGCTGTTGCGGGAGACGAACTGGAACTTCCACCTAGGATAAAGCAAGTAAAATGACATTATGAAATGATAGCAAACCAAACAGAATGTCAACTAAAAAAAAATACTTCTTTGGTCTTTTTAGTTGCCAGCAGAAAGGGAGTGGGGAAAGTAGTGCATTCCTTAAATGCTTCAGATAATTGCTAGGCAGCCGAAGCTGTTGGCGCGCAAGATTATTACTGGAGAGCATGATTGAGGACTCTTGGCTATGGACTGGAGAATATACATCCAGGGGGTGGGGGGAAGACTAGGGTCAAGGGGGAAATGAATGATGTGTTTTAGTGTTTTAGTGTCGGCTGCACCCAGGTAACACCGACATGGTCACTCCTAATAAATCATTATTTTTTTTTACTCTGAGAGATGTGACTAGAGACTTATGATTTGAATGGGGGTGGATTTGTCAGAGTTCTGACACAGAACTTTGTTCTCCACCTTTCATAATATTCAGGATCATCGAAGTTAGGAACATGGATAACTAAGTGGGAGAACTTGAGCCTTCTTCAATCATGGTCCCTGTGGAAGGCCCAGGCATTGAAGTAACTCTATTCTCTTCCAAAATGGTCAACCAAAAAGCTTATAAATATTTCCTATTCCATTCCAGGATAGGCAGGGTTGCTATTCCAATCTTCAAACATATATTACCTTCCAGAAAATTTGTGATTTTCCCCAGAATTGATATGGGGACAGGATATATTATAGACCCATGTTACTGTATGTAGATAGTCCTAATGACTGTAATGGAGTTCGGAATTTCCATTGCAAGTCATGGTAGTCGTAAGTCGAGTCCCCTATGTGACTGACCCGAGTTTGCAACCTTTTTTTACAGTAGTCGCTGAGCCAATGCCTCGGTTGTAAAGTGAATCCAGCCATCATGATTCAAGTCAATGCATTCATGATGTATTGGGCCTTATTTCATGTGGGCCTTTTTTTTTTCATGTAGGCCTTGTTTTTTGGCTGGAAATGAGCCAAAATGATGATTTCTGATAAAAGAAATCATCATAAATCATGTCACATGACCATGAGCTGAAATGGGCAGCTATAGAAATCAAATGATAGATAGATAGGTAAGTAGGTACATAGGTAGACTGATAGACAGACAGACAGACTAGATAGACAGACAGACTAGATAGACAGACAGACAAGGTAGATAGATATAGATGATAGATAGATAGATAGATAGATAGATAGATAGATAGATAGATAGATAGATAGAGATAGGTAAGTAGATTGATAGACAGGCAGACAGGCAGACTAGATAGACAGACAGATAGACAAGGTAGATAGATATAGATGATAGATAGATGGATAGATAAATAAATATAGATAGGTAGGTAGGTAGGTAGATTGATAGACAGACAGACTGACTAAATAAATAGACAGACTAGACAGGCAGACAAGGTAGATAGATATAGATAATAGATGATAGATATATATAGGTAGATAGGTAGGTAGGTAGGTAGATGATAGATAGATGAGAGAGAGAGGAGAGAGAGAGAGGTGGTGGGGAGAGAGAAAGAGAATAGACCGATAGATATTGGCTGTAAAGTTACCAGGCAGTTGAAATGTGTTAATGTGCCTTGGATTGGGGTACCACTATTGGAACTTGGATCTTTTGAGGGGGGCATTGTAATTTTCTGTGCCTGATAAGCGATCAATCATTAAGCGAGGATTACCTGTACCTGTTCTGAACCCATACATTATTGTCATTCTTGCCCAATTTTTAGTGTGGCTTTCAAGACAAAAATTGATCATGTTGGTTGGATTAAAACAATCTGATAACAATCATAAGCAAGATGTTTTCTCTATGCCAAAAAATAAAAAAAACAACTGAGCAAATATTACACATACTGAATAGATTTTCGCTCATTTCCCATTTTTCCTTTGGACAAACTCTCAAAGGGGTTGCTCAAGGGGCATTTCAAGGGGGAAAATGTATGTAAATTGTTTGTTGGCAACGTTAAATTCTATTTTTCTGTTACCCTGTGAAGCAGCAAACTCAAATCCTACATTTGTATTATTTTTGACGGTGATCGTTTAAACAGGCTGCACAGTTGTGGATTGCCTTAAAACAGAGTCTTGTAGTATCTTTTGTGTCACATATGTTTTGGGGTTTCTCAATTCACATCACCAGATGTGTGAGATAACAACCTCCGGCGAACACTTTTGGTGGGCCCCCAATATTATTGCGGAAATAAGAAGGAAGAAGGAGAGACGAACAGGAAAGGAAACAGAGTTGTGTTGAGACTTAGGTGCCAAAATAAAACTGGTTTATTTTCAAGATTTTAAGATTTCAAGACTTTGTGGACCTTTCCTTTCCTCTCCTCTCCTCTTCCCTCCTCTCTCTTCCCTCTTTCTTTCTTTCTTTCTTTCTTTCTTTCTTTCTTTCTTTCTTTCTTTCTTTCTTTCCTTCCTTCCTTCCTTCCTTCCTTCCTTCCTTCCTTCCTTCCTTC
>NW_020770208.1:0-27852 GCF_900518735.1 Pseudonaja textilis
TTTCTTTCTTTCTTTCTTTCTTTCTTTCTTTCTTTCTTTCTTTCTTTCTTTCTTTCTTTTAATGGGAAAAAACTGAATTTCAAGTACACAAGTAGTAATAATGTAATACATTTTTCATATGTGTTTATATATGAATGGGACATAGACATCATTTATAGATTAGTGACGGAAACAAATTATCAAGTATCAATGAAATGAAATACAGGAATGACTTTTCTTACATTAATCAAATCAAATCAAACCTTTATTACATCCAAACACCAGCACATTCTCAAGCTAAATCTAACTATTTGAACATAAGGTTCATTCATTTAGCTGTCAACACAATGTTATCCTCCACTATTTCTTTAATATTATTTCCATTTTTGTCAATGGAAATAATGTCGAAGAAACAACATTTACTGACCTGAGATCCTGCATGGAATTGCCCCATGGTGAGTTGTCCCATGGCGAATTGGCCATGGCCAGATATCTCATGGCAAGTTAGCCATGGCAAAATGGCCACAATAAGATGGCTGCAGGGGTTGGCCTTAAGATGGCATGGCAAGATGGCTGAGACAAATTGTCACATTCTGTTTTGGGTAGGCCTGAACAATCTAATTATGAGCCTAGATTTGGGGTCCTAAGAATGCAAAGGTTCCCATTTCCTGGCAATGTTAATATCTATAGGTTATAATGTATCATGGCTTCTATATGTATTTTTTAAATTCTGTTTTAAGTGGTTTAATTGATCTTATGATTGTTCATCGCCCATGAACATTTATTTGAAATGGGTTGCTATTGGAAGGAAGGAAGGAAGGAAGAAAAGAAAGAAAGAAAGAAAGAAAGAAAGAAAGAAAGAAAGAAAGAAAAAATAATGAACCTGTCTTTTAGAGCTATCTTTTCCATGAATGCTGTAATAGCATAATGGCTATAACTCTGACGTTTTAAATAGATGGTTAGTAATTCAAAATCCAACAGAAATATTTTAATTACTCTTCTTTTTTCTTTCCCCTGTGTCCTTTTCCCTGTGTTTTTTTTACATAACTCCAGCAGTGCATCAATTCATTATTTTTATATTATTCATTATTTCACTGTAAAAATCTCAGCCCCCAGATTTAATTTCACTCTTAACTCCCAAATATTCTGTAGCTAGAAGTAAAAAAGCTAGAAGCTCAAACACAGTATGTAGAATAAACAAAATTAGAGAAGAGAGGTATTGATATATGCCTCTTTAAAATTTGATTTTCTTTTAAGTATCCACAACTGTTTTACTTTTAACCAGCATGAAGTGAAGTTCACAGGAAAACTGGATTGGTGATAAAAGATTCAAATACTGAGAAATATCTATGGTAACATTTCAAGTGGATGAATTTCTTTAGGGTTTTTATTATTTTATTCTGTTCTACTCCAAAACCAAGAAGGCTCACAATGACTATCTTCCTGTAAAATAAAACATTGATAAATAAGAAGAAAAAGATATAAAATACATAAAAGTATAACTAAAAAAAAAGTCAACAAAATTAAGCAACCTTTTACGTGGACCACAACCACATCTTCTTCTGCACAGGATAGAACAAGTGTATCCATGAACATAGCTGGCTTGTTATCCACTCAAATGAATTTCCAAAATATGAGAATTTCTATTGAAAAAATACTACTTACAAAAGGCTCCGTTTACCATTAAGAGTTGTGAATTAAAGCAGTTGAGTCTTTCTAATAGGGCAGGGAGTTAAATATGGAAAAAGTTAACCCTGCTCATAACCAAGGTCTGAAACTGTTTTTATCGATGACATCGAATGCCATTAATTTCACCCAGAAACTGATGGCAATCTGTGTGGTTCTTGAAGCAGTGGGGTCTCCCTAGTATACTAGGATGCACTTATTATCACCTGGCAGCGCATACTATTTCAATTGTACCTTCTGAATGTTCTGTAAAAGTAGCCCACAAAGAGTGCATTACAATAATCCAAGTGAAAGTTGACCGCCAGTGTGAATAACTGAGAAGGAGCTTATGTTCCAGAAATGCTTGCAACTTTTATACAAGATATAACCATGAAAATATTCTCCAAATAAGAAAACCAACCCCCTAAGGAGTCCCCCCAAAGACCATCTCCCAGTCCTTCAAACATTATTGAAATGAATAATCCAGGTAAACCAACCTTCAAGAAGGATCCTTCTGAATTGAAGCTGGGCTTGTCCTTTATTGATTTGCAAAGGTATCCCTTCCGCATATTAAGTCATTGCAGCCAAAAAGTAGAATTCATTTTTC
Source organism: Pseudonaja textilis (assembly GCF_900518735.1). The sequence continues at coordinate 2,252 of NW_020770208.1, forward strand.
TTATAGATCCACCCTATTAATGTAGGACAAGCAACAAAGAACAATAAAGGATTGTTTCTTGGAAATATAGCAGTTTTCATTGTATTAGAGAATCTGTTCTACCACATATAGAAAATTGGACACAGCAGGTATATCATACTTGATAGACTTTGATTAGTGTTGTCTATCAGTCAGTAAAGCTGTAACACTTCATTTCTTTGGGGATGAGTTGAAGAGTTTTCCAATACATTTAGAGAGAGGAACTATTAAATGTATCACAGCATAATGTAATTACTTACAAACTGAGTTTTTTAAAAAGACAACGTGTAAATGTTTTGTGAAATTACCTTATATCACTTATAATGAATTGAATCTAAATACTGTGATTCATTCATGTCTCATCTAAGGTGAAAACTTTTTTCACCCTTAAATTTCCTAGTTTTTATTGCTTTCCTAGAAAATAATGTGTCACAAAATAATGTTATCTCCTCTATATCTCAGATAACGTAATATTTGTTCAGATGTATATACTATCTGGAGCAGCACAAATCCCCCTCCACCAATCTCTTGGGATGTCCCACAAATGTTTTGAAGGATTGTACCATGATTTCATCTGGTTTGAACAGCCTCCATTTCTTTTCACTGATCCCAGCAACTTGTGATGTCACAGGACTTCTGGTTTTGGAACCTGAAATGTTTGCCATAAAAAAGATTGAAAACTCTGCCCTAGGTTGCAAACAAAATAAGGAGAAAAATATTGTGGTAAGCAGCATCAAACTTGGAAGATCTTAACAAGCCTGTTTGGACTATTGAGCCAATAATTAAACCTGCCACTAAATTGATGGTCATTTGCAGAATCCCTCCATTCTAGCATCTTGAGCCTGTGCCAAGATCCAGTTTTTGCTATGTAACTGTGTGCAGTACAAGCTTTACTTTATTCATCTCTTTTCAAGCCCTGTAGTTCTGAACCAAAGACATTCCTCTCATTTGTACTTAATAACTAATGAAAAGACTTCCTGGTAAAGCTTTGAAAATCAATGGCAGTAATTCTCAGTTCAGCAGATAAGATTACCAGGAAAAAAATAGCTCAACTTGTGCCAGATGGTGCTTTTAACTTAAGGATAACTCCTTGTTATCTCTTTTCTGTTCCCCACACCTTGATTTTAATAGTTTTCAATGTGTAATATTTTTTTTATTGTGAAATTATTGTATCTTTTACTGTTCTCACTATTATAAATGCTTCTGTTTCATTGATAAATTTTAACTGAACAGTCTTCTTCACCTTTTGGTTTTTAGATGCATAAGATTATGATTATCTTATATTTGCCCTAGGTGTTTTAAAAGGGGGGGACTAAAAACACGTAGGTCAGCATACACGATATGAAATATATTGCTACAATTAATATAGATGTAGCAACAGCAGTAATAATAATAATTGCCTGCTGTTGGAAAGGTTTCCTAAGCACTTTATAATATAGATGCACTTGCTCTGTACAGTCAGTAGGTCTTAAATGGAAATAAAGGAATACAAACTGAGTGAATCAGGAAGGAATGGCAGTAAAGATTAAAATAACACTGAAAAGTACTGGTGCGAAACACAGAAAGCTATATCAGAAGTTAGGAAAGGAGTATGGAGATGCATAGTTGATGGAAGATATATGGTATCAGGAGTGAGAAGGATAGAACTGTAATGAACCATCAGCAGCAGCCAATACTTCTAAAAGTAAACCAGTTGGAAAAGCTACAAAGGGTTACATTAGCAGGCAGCCAAATTAGCAAACTAGCTTAATCAAGCAAATAAAGGAAACAAGAATCATCCTAGGTGTAAAACATCTCGGTTAGTTCAAGGGCTGGCAAGATAAATGGTAAGGTCCAGTTTCTCTGGAGACAGCTTTCTACTACCAGATGGAAAAGAGCATCCATTGTGAGCCTAGCTGGACATTCTCTAGATCAGCTTGACAATTGAGCAAAAGGATCCAGGGTGGGGGGGAACCTTTTTTTTTTTTAAACAAAGGAAAGCTTTAAAATGGTAAAGTAAGAAAGACTATCATTATAATTTAATCAGCCTAAGGTTTGGAAGATGATTGTTGTAACTAGGTACGAAGCACAGAGGGAAATCAGATTCCTTGAAGCAGTTTTGTCTACAAAGACCATGCCAACTTGTCTATTATTTGAGGAGAATTCTTAAAGAAAAAAAATGTTTCACTTTAGTATTCTGTCTTCTCTGAGCTAAGACATTCCAGTCTGCCTTGGTCTCCCATTTATTCCTTCCCCAAAGCAATCATTGGGTTTCCCTGAATCTTTGTCTTTATTCTCATTTTCATTCTCATTCTCTCCCTCTCTCTCTTCCTTTCCCTTCCTCTCCCTCCCTCCATCTCTTGTCTCTCTTTCTCTTGAAAAAAAATCTTAGAATCGTTGTACATTACAAACCAAATATAAGTTGACAGTACAATGTGACACAAGAAAGTTTTAGGCTGTGTTAAAAGAAGTCAACTTTTCTAATGATAGGAAATAACTAGATAACTGTGATTTGTTGGTCATTGTTTCAGAGATATTTCCTTATTTAACACTCATACTCCTAGGCATCCACACCAATACTTGCTATGTTTTCTTCACATCTTTGAGATCCCTTGCATCCCCAGACACCCTCCCAAATCTGTATCATACCCTCATGCAACATACATGAGTCACACTACATATGTTGTTCATTTTTGTGCACTGTCCCAATCTGCATAACACATCTTATGCATTCCTTCCCAACCTGATATCTTTTGCACCCATCCATGCACCTCTGTATATCTTCCCCAATGGGGGATATAGTATGGGTTGGGAAGGATGCACGGTAGTACATGGAATTACATAGGAGGCATGGTATGATACAGACTAGGGAGGGAGAACTTGTTTCACAGGTTGGGAGGTATGCACAGGGTTGCATGAGAGGTCCCATGTAGGTCAGAGATGGTGCATATAGGTGCAGCATCAGTTAGTAAGGGTCCATGGGGGTTAAGGAGAGAAGTGATGAGGGTTGGAATGGGCACACACTGGTCAGGAAGAGTGCATGAGAGGTGTCACTTTGCTTGTGGGAAGCTGGCAGAAAACATTAGAAATTAAGATCACGTGATTGTAGCAGCATGGCAGTGCTAATGCAGCAGCAATAGCTGAAGTGGTCACATCTTCCCTAAATTTCATTTCCATAATGATAATAGGTCCTGGCATTATGTAAATTACCAATTTGAGGTACCTTCATTCAGAAATTATTGTTCAATGGTGGATCATTTCACCCAACTGAAGTTACAAACAGACACGAGAAATAATATAAAGATAGTTCCATGTTATTCAATTCCACGCTCTATCTTGAAGCTTACAAAAAGAAGTTTAGTTCAAACTAACAAATGAATGCATTCTGTTTTCTCTGTGACAAAAGCTTTTCTTCCTTTTCGAAGGCTGATATTATGAAAGAAAGGCATAATGAATAATGATACATTCACTAATATTAAGGGATAGGAAGAATATATTAGTTGAAGAAAAATTAGAATTTACTTAGAAAGTAAATTCACTTAATATATATTTAAAAAATGTTGATATTCTTACATTTATTTCTTGTATACTCCCAGTGAAAACAGTGGAACATAATTCCATGAAACTGTGGATCAGAGTTTCAATTAAATTAAAGCTGTGTATCATAATTAAAGTGTTAAATTTAACAATAAGAATAGCTAGGGGTTGCACAAAATGGCACCAAAGTTTTGAACAATAGTCAGGAATGAAGGAAAACAATAAGGTAGATTCTAGTTCAATTTTGAAGCCTATATGAGAAGAAATGATTATGATTTTATCACTCTGCACAATGAAAGGAAAGATAAATATTGCAACCCGAATTAAATAAGAGAGGAACTACTTTGGTTTCATTGTAATTTCATTAGTTTAAAAAATGCACGGAAGAGTAACAGCCTTCCCTGTAATGTTATCACCTTTAATGAGGGTTAAGTGGAAAATATGAAATACCAAAAGAACGTGGAGTTTAGCATGAAAGATTATGAAAATGGCAGAATAAATTATTGAGATTATTTTATCAATATGACTGAAGTGAACAATAAAGCTGATTTTTTTTCCCCAGTGCAATTATTCAGGTGAACATAATTTTGTGATCCAGTATCTACAGTGGCATTATTTTCCTGTAGCATGAAAGAACCCTTTTAAAGTACACACACATTATTACAATATACAGATAATTAAGACTGATTAGCTGTGAACATTTTAAAATGTCTGTGCTGGTAATGAGCTATTTCATGAACTTAATTATAGGAAATAAAATATATTTATAAATAATAGGTACAATGCAGTCTAATTTAAGTGAGAGAAAACTCAGCTACCATATTTCTCTTACAAAAAACCTTCTTCATTTCAACAGGGAAAGAAGGGGTGTTGGTGAGAAAGAAGCTATTTGTGCTTCAAAACATTCCAAAAATTACCTATTGATTATGATACAAAGAGTAGTGAAATAAAATAGCCACTATGAATAAACCAGATAGCAAATGTTCCACACTATTAGTCTATTAATAACAATAGTACAGGTATCCCTCAACATATGGCCACAGTTGAGCCCAAAATTTCTGTTGCTTAGTTAATTTTGTCTCACTTTACGACTTTTCTTGCCACAGTTGTTAAGTGAATCACTGCATCTGTTAAATTAGTAACAAATTACTAACAATGAAATTAAGAGACAAAGAAGAGCCAATATATTATAATGTCTGGAATGCCTGGTATGAATGGTTTAAGAATAAAAAGAAATCAAAATGGCAATTAGGTATAGAATCAGAAACTATGTAAATACTTATATCTATATTCCTATAGATATATTCCTATAGATTCCTCATGATATAATGATCTATAAAGTTTTATTTTATGTTTTTAAATTTTGAAAACTAAATAAAATTTACTAATTTTTTTTAAAAAGAATCTGTTTCTTCATTGACTTTGGTTGTGCAAAAGGTGATCATATGACCCTGGGGCACTGCAACCATCATAACTAAGAACCAGTTGCCAAGCATCCAAATTTTGATCTCATGACGGTGCAGATATCACAGTCAAAAATGTGAAGAACAGTCCTAAGTCATCTTTTTCAGTGCCATTGGAACTGTGAACAGTCACTAAAGGAACAGTTGAAAGCTGAGGACTACCTATATAGTGTTTCTAATGGCAAATCATATCATATGTGTCCTATTTGTTGTACAGGAAAATTCCCTTCAAACCACTACCTCACAACAGCCCCCAAATTTTTGCACTGTGTCCATACTTTACAAAGAATGTGTCATAAATTTTCTTGTAAAAAAATAAAATTAGCAAATCCCACCAGTTCACAAAGGAGAGAGAGAAAGAGAGAAAGAGTAGCAGTTGGAGACAGAGTCACTTTTAAATACAGACTATATTTTACTAGCCATTTGAGATTAATTTAAGAGGTGATTTTGACATAAAACAGATTGTAGAAGAATGTGGAATTACATAAACAGAGCTGTTGTCAGATACCTCATCTTGCATAGGTACAAAACTAGCTTTAGAAGATTCTCTATATTTGTGTGATGACCCAGGGTGGGATACAAAAGCAACAAAGTCACAAAAACAGGTGAAGTCTCTTTAATTCCTTCAACTTGGCTTCAAAGGTCCAATTATCATTGGTTGGAGAAAAAACTCCCCCACAAACAGTTGCAAAAAGGAAGAACTTCCGTTCAAACTCAAAATACATATAAATTATAAATAGAAAAAAAAAATAACAACACAAACTACACTGAAGCAATTAATGAGACAAGGCAGGATGAAGGCTTGAAGACACCCACAGATATCGAAATACACACACTGGAAGGACGCCAGAACTCAGATAAGAACTGACAAACTAGAAATATTTTCACACTTTGCTTCCAGCACTGGCCCATGTGCAGTTTATCTTTTTAAACAGTCCTCACAGCTGCAGCCCATGAAGGGGATCAAGGCCCTTTTCTCCCCCATAGACCATGCCATTCACATTTCTCCCTTATCTGCTCCTCCCTGCATGCCCTAGAATGAAGAGGGGATGGGCCTGGGTCTTCCTCTGAATGCCCAGCCAGCCTGTGCCCTTCCCCAATTTCCTACACAACCTCTGGAGCCACACTCCCACTCCCTGTCAGCTGTTTCTCCTCTCCCTCAGAGTCAGTTTCTAACAGGGGCATGACAATTTGTTTATTAGCAAGAGTATGAAAAATACAGGCACAAATGTACCCATGCGAAAAAAAAGAAACAATTAATGGTACTTTGATAGAACCTTTGTAGCTATCATTTTAACATTTGTGCAATAATACCCCCAAAATGTACAAAAAACTGATTTCCTACTTGTTTCTTTGTCCTTCTTAATTGGCAATGATCCAGCTGCCATTTTGGATGCTGAAGGTGATGTGAAACCAGGCATATCATGCTGCTGATCTGATTCATTATGTTCATAAGCTGATCCAAATGCCAGAAATTTGCCTGGTTGATTCAAACAAATGGCACAGAACTAGTGGGGCCTGTATTTATGATATAATTCAGAGCCCCTCAGTACCTTTCCCCCCACAGGCAGACATTCAGCAGAATCAATACTGCTCAGAGAACAAGCTTAAGTCCCTTCCTTATGCAAAGTTGGATCAATGTAACACTCCTGAAAGGATCCTGCCAGAATCCAATTGCCAAAAGTACGACTGAATTGTAGAAAGGTGAAAGCAATAATGATAAAGAAAGAATCTTGGCTCCTTTCAAAGCTAAATAATGATAATCTGACAAATGTTGTTCTCCCCTTTCTTCCCATGAGTAGGAACAGTTCAGAAGATAGTGTATGCCATAATTACCTCTTTAATTAGATTTTGTTTTAATGATCATAAGCTCTGTGCCCATCAGTTGCTATAACATCCTATCATTTAACAGAGCTACATTCTCTCACAATTATCTTTGAATTCAAACCTTTGTATAACAAGCTATAATCATTAACTTTTCCATAGTGAAATTTACCTTGTCACTTCGTATCATTGCCAATTGCATATTTCTTATAATGGTGATTTTTTTTTGTTTTTAATTAGGTGCATGAATTCTGTGTTATTCTTAGAATAAACAATTGTTTGGGTTCCTGCCCTTTGGATGTTCAGAATGAAGTTTTTATTGGGTATTTATTGGCAGCTTCAAACAAGAATATATACCTTAGTGATTATACACACAATACTGATTTATTAAATTTATCATGCCATTTGTATAGAAATTTAGCTACACTCCCTCCTCCCACTTTTCCCTTTAACAATAACCTATATGATATTAACTGGAACTGGGGCTGGCCACTAGTAATATATTTGCTAAGGAATGATCAATAGAGAATGTGAAGAGTATGATTCCTTTTCCATTGGGAGAAAACAGTATTTTTTTCTTCCAGTGGAAGAAGAATTGGAATAATTGCTGTATGATAATTTTTCTATCTGCAATATAAGTCACTTAAAAAGAAGGAAGGAAGTGAGTTGTGTTGCTGCAAATAAGGAGCAGACAAATTTAACAAGTAAAATAAAAAGGAAGGAAGGAAGGAAGGAAGGAAGGAAGGAAGGAAGGAAGGAAGGCAGGCTCAATAACAATTGTAACTGTCATTACCGAAATTGAAGAACATCAGAAAAATCTCTAGCCTTATGACAGCTTCAAATATACAAATGAGTAATGACATCATTAAAAACCTGGAGAAGAAAGCTATGGCAGACCTAGACAGTATACTAAAAAGCAGAGACATCACCCTGCCAACAAAAGTGCATATAGTCAAGGCTATGGTTTTCCCAGTTGCAATGTATGGCTGTGAAAGTTCGACCAAAATAAAAGCTGAGCGCCAAAGAATTGAGGCCTTTGAACTATGGTGCTGGAAAAGACTCCTGCGAGTCCCTTGGACTGCAAGATGATCAAACCAGTCAGTCCTAGAGAAGATCAACCCTGACTGCTCTTTAGCAGACCAGATCCTGAAGATGAAACTCAAATACTTTGGCCACCTAATAAGAAGGAAGGATTCACTGGAGAAGAGCCTAATGCTGGGAAAGATTGAGGGCAAAAGAAGAAGGGGACGACAGAGAATGAGGTGGCTGAATGGAATCACTGAAACAGTAGGCATGTGCTTAAATGGACTCCAGTATATGGTAGAGGACAGGAAGGCCTGGAGAAATGTTGTCCATGGGATTGCGATGGGTCAGACATAACTTCACAACTAACAACAACAACAATGATATCATCTCAAAAATTATAATACTGTATATAAAAACAACCATATAAATAAAGCACAAGATTAAAGAACAGCTCCAACTCTTAAGGCAGTGATTATCCATGTTAGATTAAAGTATTTTTTTTCGAAGTCTTTTATATGAAGTTAGAAACTGGTTTTTCATCACTCAAATATTTCCTTATATTCACAGAGCAGGAACAAAAATGTGTTGAGAAAAGAACTTTCTTTATATATGTTTAGAAAGTTCTACATTGCTATTTTCTTTTTTTAAAGAAAATAAGTGTTTTCATTTTTTTTCTTTTATACACAGACACACAGTTCGAGTGGCCTAGTTTTTTAAATAAATTTGAGAAATCTTTTTGATGGACAACCACTGGTAAGAAACAGCAAAGCTATGATCAAATGCAAGGCATCTCCTATTGGCATTTATTGTATTTATGATTGCATCATTCTTGCTATTAATGGCAATCATTGCCTAGGAATCTAGTTGATTGCTGCTAGAGGAAAGACTGTCAGGAGTCCTTTAATCTGATTCAGCATGCCAATTCTGGCATTATTGCACTTCTAGTTTGCTCCACAACCAAAAACTGACCCATAATAACTTCATCATACTCCATTTTTTTTCTGTCTAAATGGAGATGTCTTCAGAATGTGTTGAATATCTACATGATGGTAATGATATGTCATTGCATCTACACAGATTTTACTGTAGATCATGATGATTGGGAAGAAAACAGCAAAGGAAAAGATTTATTTACAATTAAGAATTCCCTTAAAGGTGTAAACATGAGAGCACTTGCATAAAATATGTGGGGATTTTTAATCTTTTTTTTTTTTAAAAAAAGGATTATTCAGGGCCTAAATGAAATGTAAAGTGTGGATTCATTGAATCTGAATGAGAAACCTTGCCAACTTCCCCCATCTTTTACATATTTGAGTTAGAAGATTAATATCTCGGTGCCATTTATTGACTATTCTAAAGTACTACATCCAGGAAAAAAAAATTACCATCTGAGCAAATTTGTGCATCACATCTGATTATTTTATATGTCAAATCTCAAGATATATGACTCTTCCTCCACACATCTTCATGAAGATTTAATGGTTTATTTTTAACGAGTAAGCCTTTTTACCTCTTCCTGCTGTATTTTTCTGTCATGTTAATTGTTGTGAAGTAAAGCTGATAAATTTCTTTCTCTTCCTCCCCTTGAGAGTGGGATTTCTTTGCTTTTTTTAATACTGTACAGTACTCAATGACAAACCATTTCTGAAATCTTGCCAAGAAAACTGCAGGGAATAATCCAGGTGGTTGTCAAGAGTCAATATTCACTTGATGGCACATCCGTCCTCCCATCTGCACAAATGAGGTTCTCAAACATGCATTTGATAAGATCGGGGACTGCCTCTTCTGCCTTCTCTTGAACTCTCTTCACCACATATTTCTCCCCTCTATCTTGGCCCTTTTGTCCACCTGCTTGCCCACTACCACCTGCTGTTCCTGTTTTCCAGTCCTGCCTACCTCTACTCTGCCAACCAGTGGATCCAGTAGTTCATTCTTTCATGCCATTTGCTTCGATGCTCCTCCCAGGGCCTCTGTTCATGCACTAGCCAATTATTCCATTCACATGTCAGTCAGGGTCTCCATTCATGTCCTGCCCAGGGCTTTCTTTCATTAAAAAAAATAAATCCTAACACATGAAAGAAGGTCCCAGGTGCACCAGCATGAAATAAGGACCCTTCTAGACTAATTGTTTTTCAGACTGGTGCTAGTGGAGACCACCTTTTGCATACCACCAGGGTATAAAGAGAGGCCCTGCCTGATGCTGTAGAAAGTCAGCCCCCAGCCATCCTCCCAGAGAATGAAATATATTGGGGAATATTAAAAAAGACAGGATAGAATATTCCCCCTAAAGGAGAAATGGGGGGAAATCTTAAGGGAGGCAGAAATCAGCACCAGTCTCCCGGCTCCAAGCAGAAACTGGGGAGGCCAGCTTTTAGCAATACAGATTTAGTAATCCATTTAGAAAGATTGGGCCAGACAGAAACTCCAGATTAGCAATTAGGCACGGCAAGATTAGCTTAGACAAACACCTAGGATGTGCAATTCCCCCTTTTGCCTATAGAGCCAGCCGTGATCCTATAGAAATAAAAAAGGTATAAAAATCTACCCTATTCTCAACTTTATTTTGTCAGCTGTCCCAGAATTGCATGCTGTGTGTGTGTTGATTCTGTTTACCAATAAACCACTTTCTTGGTGGCAGGCACAGGTAATATACATGTGGGTAGGTCTGACTGCACCTTAATTTTCTTCATGTGCCCATGGCTAAACTGTTGAAGATCAGTCATAAGCACCTTCATTCAGCACTGTCATAACTTTGAATGATTATTGAATGAATGGATATTAAATGAGGACTACCTGCATTGAGTCTCATAATTCCTTAAGTATGTTTCCTAACAATTTATTGGATAATTCAAATCATAAGAATATTTTGAGACCAATGTCTTTTTTTTTTAAATAGCCACTGCTGTTTTTTTAATGCAAGTAGAAATGATAGAATCATAGGATTGGAAGGGATTTTGACGAGGCATGGATCTAAAAAGCATGTAGACCTTAAATAAAGCCTCTAGGTAGATGTCTGCAGATTCAATAAGAGTGGAGAAGTATTGAGAATTAGTTGACAGCCAGCCAGTATGTGCACAGCAAGAAAAAAAGGATAAATATCATTTAAAAGAATGAGATATAACATAGTTTTAATAATAGTATTACATAAATTAGTTTGTAAAGCGTGTGAGTACAAGACTATTAGAAGATTAACATTAAAAGGTGCATGAAATGACTGTCAATAAATTATGCTCTCTCCTTAGATATTGTCTTTCATCTATATTTATGATGGCCTATCTCATACCATCCTATTCTTTGGCTAAACAACAGCAATATTGATCTTCCACTCTCTTCTAAAGGCTTCTGAGATGCTAGAAATCATTATCCTATTTTGAGTATGTACAACTGCTGAAGATGGCTATAGGCTAGGGATAAAATTAGTCTGATTAAGGTTGCTCTCTCTCTCTCTCTCTTACACAGACAGACAGACAAACAGACAGACAACATGTTGGAGAGAGAGATAGGGATAGAGACAGAGACAGAGAGACAGAGAGAAGGGGGAGAGAGAAGGGAGAGAGTGTCAGATTAGTTTGTGCTCAAGTGTAATAAACAATAGTAAAAAGCAAATCATAATAATTCATTTAGTTCTTATCCTTATCTCATTCTGCTAACAGGAAAAAAATCCTCCATAGATCTTTTTCTTCTCTCATGAGAGATCCCATTATCCAAAAGATAGGTGTAAAGTCTAGAAGATGTAAATTGTGTACAAGATGATTGATGTTATCGTAAAACAAAGTTGTTATCAAGGCTAGCGGGCATCTACCAAATATTCTCTTTGATTTCCTCTGCTGAACATTTTTACAGATGTAAACATGCTTTGCCAAGATGAATGGAGTGGTAAATACAATAAACTAAGCACTCCTTGTATCAAAGAGGAATTAGGTTAAGGTTCTAGCCCCATCAGAAAGAAACTGGGAGAAACAGAAAAAGAAAAAAAATTGCAGATATAGATTTCATCATTCCTGGAGGATAAACTGAGGCCAAAATGAAAGTCTTTCTGAGTCGAAAGAAATAATTATTAAGAGAAAAACAGCCCTGCTGTGGGAAATCTTTTTATTTATTTTCTTCCTCTCCTACCAAAGGCATCTCAGCAAACAATGGCAGATGTTACCCTGGATAGGAAAAATGGCAAATGGCCATCTACTTCTGTTTGTGAGTTCTTTCTCCAGAGTCAAGCTGTTCTCTCCCCCCACCCCTCCATCTCATTCAATGTGCAATGTGCTTGTGAATGCTTGATTTGGTTGGAAAGAATGGAAAAATACACACACACAAAAGGGCAAAAGCTCTGGAATTCAATAGAAGGTCAAAATGGCAATCTTTTCACCAGGCCCCATTTCCTTTTGTGCTCTGACATCTGGCGCCCATTACTAGGACAAATTGAAGCAATTCAAATCATTAGAAGGGATGAAGGGTGAAGGAGAAGAATTTCTCCCCTTCTATAAACCCCAACCAGTTACAAATGCTGGGACTGAACTTCCTTCACCCCTCCCATTAAAAAAAAGCCATAATGAACTTGATGTCCTGAATTTTCAGCCTGTTACAGCACAAGCTCAACCTAAGCAATGTATAACATATTGTCTTTGTCAATCAGCAGTCCAACAGTTTGATGTATATTGCTCATGAAAATGCATTTTGTACTGTGATCCAAGACATCACATAGGTTCACTGTCGTTATGAGGAAAAAATATAGGCTCTCCCTGGAAAAATATACCAATGTGCAGCCATTCAACAGCTTTGTAGAGTTTCATCTTGTTTTGATGTTCGGCATTCTTTTTCTTGGCTGGCATCAATTCACTAAGCTGTGAAGCCTTTCATTTGAAGGATCACACGGACACAGTTAACAAACCTACCTAGGCCATATGCTACAGGCAACAATGTGTTTATAATTTATAAGTCAAAGTCAGATTTTCTTTAGAAAAATGGCGTTATTATGTTCAGAAACATTACCTTCCACGAGGGAAGCAATAGTTTTTATATTTAGACTTTTTCTGTTCAAAAACCTATGCCATAACTTAGATGGAGTTTCACTGTTCAACCCAGGCAGCTCATTCATATGAATAACCTCTACTGGTAACTCTTTATTCCAATAACAAAGTTTAGTTTTAAAAAGGGAAGGGAAGAGGGGTAGAAAGAAAATCAGGCACTCTTTAAAGAGTCCTTTGTTACAAATTGAATCAGGTACGTTTTACCCAAGGGAATGAAGCAAGCAGAGTCAATCTATTGCAACTGACTATTACATGACTGATATGCTGCCTACATAGACATCAAATTATCATCTTTAAAAAAATAGGAACACAATTAGCTCCATTGCATTTTTGGCTGACAGATATTTTTTATGTTCTGGAGCCTTCATCAGTACTTGCTGATATTTATAGTTTATAATACTCTGAACATTCTGTTATAAACACCAATTATTTGGACATGCAAGGAATATTTTTGCATATATTTTCCTTACCTTCAGAAGTTCTAGCATTCCAGCTTCCTCCCCCCCTTTTTATTTCAAAGCAACTGCAGTCAGTTGATAATTTAATTGAAAAATACAGTGGTAGTAGAGGAAGTTTTTAACTCTTCAGCCTGTTTCTTTGATCTAATCTTCCTTCTTTGAAAGTGGTTATTAATTTAATGAAGACAAAAAAATATCCCTGTATGAAATCACTTTGATTTTTTTTTAAAAAGCATACCTGATTATGGATTTCCTGTGTGACATCTGATTTATTCTAAAGTGTTACTTAATAAATGAGCCAAAATAGCGGTATCTTTTGGGGAAACCTTTATCCTGAAAAAAGGGAGAAAATTATTTTTGCTTTTAACAAAGCCAGATTATATGGGAATCAGTTTATATCTTCATTTAAATAATTTAACAAAGATATTATTTCTTCCTTCCCTTTCTCTTCCCCAAGATCACCATTCACTATTTTTCCCATGTATTCCCCCTCCCTCCCTTCCACTCCTCCCCTGTGCCTCCTTTAGAGTGTTTTACCTATGGATATTTGTTGGAAAAATAAAATGAAAGAGGCAAAGAATTTCCAATATTAGTATAAATGACAGCAATGTTTTGTAACTATAAAAACACACAGAGCAAAGTTCCAGCCACCTCATTCAAATTATGGTAATCTCCCTATAACATAAAAGCATTTTTCAAAACTCTAGCTGCTACCCAATTTAAGACCTGTTCCGTTTTCATTATCACCCTCTGCAAAATCACAACATCATTCTAGAAAGTGATAGGCCTTGTAATCTTTGCCTCGGAACTGTGAGGTTTCATTTCAAAAATCACTTATCATCTCTTTAGAGAAGTAAATGACATAATCAAATTGGACTCAAAATGGAGAAGCCTGTTTTATTTTTATGGACTGCCTTCACTGGTGTAGCTTTTCAGAGATTTCTTTGTTAAAGGAAGTAGAAAACGGCACTCAACATAATGCACAGTGTTTAAGAAAGTATATGTATCATAATGGTTTATTGGTGATTTCCCCATCTTCTGACTGATCAATGTTTTCCCAGAGAACCCTTATAATGATAAAGGTAGTCCTGACCTATGGCCAGATTTGGAATTAGAATTTCTGTTGTTAAGCAAGGGATTTGTTAAGTGAGCTGTGCCCACTTTTATGACCTTCTTTCGCTATGGTTGTTACTTAGTAAATCACATGGTCATTAAGTGAATCCGGGCTTACCCCATTGAGTTTGCTTGTTGGAAATCAGCTGGGGAGGTTGCGAACAGTGATGATGTGATCTCAGGATGCTGCATGCATTGTAACTATACCTGGGTTGCCAAATGTTCAAATTCTGATCATGTGACCATGGGGAAACTGCAATGATCACAATTGTGAGTCCAGTTATAAATTACTTCTCTCAGTGCCGTTGTAACTTCAAATGGTCACTGAATCAATTCTTGCAAATCGAGGACTAAACTTGTATCACAAATTTTCAATGGAGGACTCTCAGTGGAAAAAGTAACTGCAGAGGAGAGAGTCTTGAAAGTTAACCAAGATGGAAGATTACTGTGCAATAGCACAAAGGCTTCCAACAATCCAAATTTTAAAAAACTATGGGAATTCTGACACTCCTTTGTCATTTCCTGATAACAACCAATCATTAACAATGTAGATAGAGAGGGAATATACACAGAGAAGAAAACAATAGCTTTATGAAAGGAAAGTTTTCCTTTTTTACTGGGAATTAGCAAAAAAAATCTGCTGAAATACATTGCCTAATTTAAAAAAAAACACAGGTTTTTGTCTTACATATCTCTTCTTAGTTCCACATCCTTATTTGCAAGTTAATTAGATTAAATAAATTAGTATTAATGAGTTTCATTAATATCCTTATTGCATTCCTATAATATAATAATATTTAATATCAATTTCCATAAAATAAATCACAATATAAAATCCCTTGTTTGGCTGGTACCATCTGCTCAAAAGACCCAAAACAAAACAGAACCCAACACTGAATGTTAATGAAGTATATTAACAAAGCTAACAGCAATGAATAATTTCCTGAGCTGAACCTCCCCTTGAATTCTTCCAGAACCTTTGACTCATTTACCCCATCATTTCCCATTACCAGTTTCTTTTCTTTTCCCCCTCCTCCTCTGAGTTCACACAGAACAACCATTCTTTACTGAATTCTATTTTTGTTGAAGCCAATTATATTCCACATAATATAGTCCCACACATTTTCCAAGCAACAACTCAAGTGCCAAATGCTAGACTCCATTAACTCTTTAGATTTTTTTTCCAGCAGTTACAAAACTACTGTTATGATTGAAAAAAAATAAGGTGATTAAAAACACTTAGTCACTCTCTCATGCAAATATTAAGTCCTACCTATCAGTCTTCATCAGTCTTGATGCAACAATCAAAACATCTTTTTTAGCAGAGTAATAGTTAAATGTAACAACCTGCAGAATGCCATAGGCAGCCAAGAAAACAAATAAACAGGGGCAGAACAAATCAATACAGAGTTGTGACTGGAGATACAGATGACTAGTCTCAAATTATCGTATTGTGAAGACTCCACTGTCTTAATAAGTCTATAATGTTGGGAAAGGTAGAAGAAGATGAGAATGACCAGCAACAAGCTAGATTGACTGAATTACAACAACAATGTGGTACAAAACTGGAAACAACAGACTAGCTTAACATCAATACTTGAGAAAATTCTTAAAAAGATAATCAAGCAGTGCTTATAAATAAACAAGGTGATTACTAGAAGTCAGCATTAAAAAGAGATCATGCCAAGCAAACCTTATTGCCTTCTTCTATAAAGTAACTAAATTCAAGGAAATGCTGTTGATATAGTATACTTAAAATTCAGTAAGGCATTTGATGAAGGCATTTGACCACAGTAGACCAATTGGATTTGGAGTTGGCTGAACAGATGCGCTCAGTGTATGTCTTCCATGGAACTATATCTACAAGGAGGGGAAAATGCTATGGGCATCTCAACATTCTGTTTTAGGTCTAGTACTCTTCAACGTTCTTATAAATGACTTAGATGAGGAATCTGAAGGGACACTTATCAAATTTGTAGATGACATCAAGCTGGGGGGAATTGCTAAGACTTTGGAAGATAGGCTCGAGGTTCAGAGGAATCTTGACATACTTGAGCATTGGGCCCTATCCAGCAAGATGAAATTCAGTAATGAGAAAAGGAAGGTTCTGCACTTAAGCAGGAAAAACCAAATGCACAGGAACAAGACAGACAGCATCTGACTAAACAATAGTGCCTGTGAGAGTGATCTAGGAATCTTGGTGAATCGCCACTTAAGTATGAGATAGCACTACACTGTAGCTGCCAAAAAGCCAACACAGTTCTAGGTAGCATCAACAGAAGGATATTATCAAGGTTGCAGGAAATGACAGTACTACTCTATGCTTCACTAGTAAGGTCACACTTGGAATACTGCATCCAGTTCTCGTCACCACAAAATCCAAAAGATGCTGAGGCCCTAGAAAGAGTGCAGAGAAGAGCAACAGAGATGATAAAGGATCTGGAGGTTAAATTGCACAATGAATGGCAAAAGGAACTAGGTAACTTTAGCCTAATGAATATAAGACTTAGGAGAGACGTATTAAGTAGTCTTCCAATATTTGAAGAGCTGTCAGGGGGAAGGGAGGGTCCATTTATTCCCCATAGCAACTGAGGGCAGGATAGCTTGTGAGAGGGAGATCCAACCTGGAAATAAAGAGACATTTCCTGACCCTGAAAAGAATGAATCAGTGGAACAGCATTTTCCATCTTGCTATGCATTTATCTAAGAGTGCTATTGTATCACCACCCTGAATCTTGCAATATAAAAAAAACCTTATTAAATAAACTGTGTCTTTTATTTTTGAAATAAACTTATTGTCTTTCTTATAATCTATTCAAATGTTTCTTTGTGACCAGTAGTGAGAAAATTGCTCATTTAGATTAAAAACAAGAGCTTATGAAGATGATCTAAACTGATTTCTATCAAGACATGTGTTAAATTCTAGTTTGTTGGAAATAGAGATAGAGAGAAATGTCAAAATAGGGAAAAAGGGGAAATGACTTCAGGGTATAGAAAGAGGGAGAAAATGATGTGATATGTCCTCATATAACATCTAACAAGTATTTCCCAACTTTCAGCCACAGAAACATGAATACTACAACTCCCAGAATTCCTTTCTGTATGGCCACAGACAGGATAGCTAGAAATTTTGGAAATTGTAGATTGAAAACACTTAGAAGCAAGCAAGGAAAATTGATTTGAGGAACTATTCATATACATTTCTAAGATAAGCATTCATTTCTCCACACTCAGAAGAAAGCTTTTATAATCTTATATCCCACTGAAAGTATTTCAAGTTAATTTCTTATCAACAGGTTTGCTGCAAAAATCTATGGTAAAAGGCTGTTCAATGAGAAATATCAACATATTCTAAAGAAGCAAGTCATCCACTTCATGAAACATGTATTAAGAAAGTATTTAGGAAGATAATTTTTAGGTATTAGCTTAAATGGGAACTACTTTAATATCCCTTAGAAATGAAATAAGAGTATCATAGTTGTGCAGAATTACAATCCAGCAAACTGTGGTTTTATGAAATACTGGAATTAAGGAGCAACTTCTCATTTCATGTAGCACAAACCAAGGGTATGGTGTTGGATCTGTATCATCTGAACAGGAAATTGAAAAAGAGAAGAAAGTATCCTGCTGAATATGTACTTCTCTAAGAAATCCATGATAATGGATTTGCATTTCAGGAAAAAGGAAAGTTACATTTGTAAAGTAAGAAGGGAGGGGGAGGTGTAAGATAATGGGGAAGAAGAAAATATATAGCTTGGGTATATTTCCTACATCAGAATAGTAGGAAAACATGCTCTTTATACTCAGATAGTGACTTTTCTAGAGAAGAAACAGATGGAAACACCTTCCTTCACTAGTTTGTCCTGGTGGGAAGGTATAAGCCAGGGGTGTCAAAATCATAGCCCGCAGGCCAGTTGCATCACATGCTAGCCCCGCTCCCACCCAGTTTATTGAAGGTGGGAAAGTTCCAATATGTCACGTGATGCCACCGTGATGATGACGCCCCTGGTATAAGCTAAAGGCTATCTGCTAGTTAGACTTTTCAGTCTTTATCATACAAAAGAAGTTCAAAAACAGAGGTTGAGATGATCAGGAAAGGAAGAATGAACAAGTGAAAATGAAAAGGAAGAATGAATGAAAAGGAATGAAAAGGAAGAATGTATTAACAGAGGGATACAATCAAGATCAAGGGAAGTACTAATGCCACTCTATAAAGCCTTAGTAAGACCACACCTAGAGTACTGCATCCAGTTTTATTCACCACATTATAAAAAAGATGTTGAGACTCTAGAAAAAGTACAGAGAAGAGCAACCAGGATGATTAGGGGACTGGAGACTAAAACATACAACAAACGGTTGCAGGAATTGGGCTTGGCTAGTCTAGTAAAGAGAAGGACCAGGGAGACATGATAGCAGTCTTCCAATATTTGAGGGGCTGCCACAGGGAGAAAGGGGTCAAGCTATTTTTTAAAGCACCTGTAGGCCAGACAAGGAATAATGGATGGAAACTGAACAAGGAGATATTTAACCTGGAAATAAAGAGAAACTTTCTGACAGTAAGAGCAATCAACCGATGGAACAGCTTGCCCTCGGAAGTGGTGGGAGCGCCATCACTTGAGATTTTCAAGGAGAGATTGGACTGCCATTTGTCAGAAATGGTGTAGGGTCTCCCGCTTGGGTGAGGGGGTTGGACTAGATGACCTATAAGGTCTCTTCCAACTCTGATTATCTGTTATCTGTTTATTAAGTCCTTTCTTAAGAAATTGAATTCAGATATCATCAACCCTTGGACTAGACACATCCTCATATATCTCACAAATGCATACAGTAAAACAAATTTACAGAACTCAGAACTTGGTCAATTAAATAGAACAGTCTCTGAAACTGACTTTAAGGGTCCAAGTTTGCTGACCAAATGCACTAGATCCAGCCTGTTGCTTCCTGCTTGAATAGAGCCTGACTTTCCCTAAATTTCACATGACCTCCCACCAGTGGTAGGATTCAGCCGCTTCGCACTGATTTGGATAATTATTAAATCACACACACACACACACACACACACACACACACACACACACACAGCTATCAAAGTGGATCTTGGGTGCTGTGCTACGCTGCAATGGAGAAATGGGCAACATAGCATCTGGTGTGAGGGAAGGAGAAGGCACTTTCCCTCTTTGTCCCTGCTCCTCCTCCCCACATGCCAACCGCTCTGTTCTCCATTTCTCCATTGCAGTGCAGAGCAATGCCCAAGATCTGCTTTGATAGTGGGGAGTTTGTAATAATTTGCCTGGCCAAACTAACTCTGCAGTTTCCCCTACATTGGGCCCAGCTTCAATTTTCTGCCAACTTAATTCTTCGTCCCTCTCACTTTTGCCTGCAGACTGATCCACACCGCCTGCATGCATCTCTTCCTCCATTTCCCCCCAATTCTTCACCTTCTTGCACAACCTCTTGGGAGCATCAACTCCTTGTCCCTAAGGTAACCCCTCCTCATTCCTCAGAAACTTTGCCTCTTAAAGGAGCTGCCTCCAGAAGGCTGAAACAGCTGCGAGACCAAGAGTGCAGACAAGTACTGTTGGAAACAGCCTTTTGGCAAAGGGTGACAATTTAATAACCAGTTTGCCCAGGGTCAGGTTAGCCATTGCAGAAGGCTCATCCCATATCTGCGGTGGAGCTGGAGGATGGGAATGAGCTAAGCCTCCCATGACAGCCAACCTGACCCTGGGCAAACTGACTGTTAAATTATTTGAATCCTACCACTGCCTCCCCACAAGACAAAATAAAGGTGAGAAAAAAGTGAATGGCTTGGAATCAAATTTAGTGGTACATCACTCAGAATTTTGGGTATGCAACTGCAAGTGAAATATAAATGCTGTAATGCAAGGCCAAATACATAGGAAACAAATCATACATTTGCGAAAGAGGACATTTGGAAATACCATTAAGGTAGGTTGTTCATTCCTTTCCTTTCTGAATTTATTCCTATCTTTTTCCATTTTAGAGATGGAAATGAAACTAAAATGATGCCTAATGTGAAACTTGCCTGCAATTTTCTTGCCATGTTTTTACTGCTTCTAGTGCCAACAATCTGCCATCTTAAAGCTGAGTAAGGTTGATTCAGATTTAATTAAATGACATTATCCCTCTCAGTATCATCCTTTTTCTTCTTCTCCCTTAGCTTTCAACTTTTCTGTGAAATTATGTTTTCCGTAGATAAGGGAATGACAATATATTGTCCAGGCTTTTCCATTTTCTTTTCTTTGATGCATTGATTTCTTTAAAAATAGAAGAATATCTATTTCCTTTTTTTAGAAAAAAACAAGATTAACCCCCAAAGTATCCTCAAGTTTGCTTTAAAAGTGCAGATTAACATGGCAAGATCAGACAACTAATACAATGGTATTATCAAGAGATCCAAAATTCAGTTTCAAAAGCCAGTGTTTTATAGTATTTGGAAAGAACAGCTTGATTATGGATTTAACACAAATAAGTTTAGGTCTGATAGCCTATTATAGGGAACTTATTTTAAATAGTTCAAATGCATTTCTACTAGTTAGCATCTATTGAAAAGTCTATTTTATGTGCTCATCATCTGCGATTTATCATTATTATGACCTTTAAAAATTAAAAGGTTAATTATTTTGAAGGGAATTCTATTTTTAGACACACCCACTGACATATCTAATGACTTCTTTATTATTTATTGACCACATTTTGGACTGGAAGACTGATTAAGAATACAGAAATACCAGGTTTTTTTTATTACTTGTGCTCTGCCTTATGATATAAGAAAGTAAGTGAAAATTAGGCAACTTAAGAATCTATAGATCAAGAATAATTGAGTCCCTTGGTACAATAACAAGGCTCAAGCTTTATGAAAAAGAGTTTATATATTTTAATAAATGCAGATATTGCATTTGTACTGTAATCTATCTAAAAAAAATTCCCTGAATTTGTTTTGTTTTTGTTTGGTATATACAGATTCATGGACATGAAAAAGCATAGATACATACATACATGGAAAGAGGATTGTGTGGTGAAAGATAGGACAATCATTCACACTTTTTGACTACTTTACAACAAAGTTACAACAATATGATGGTTTAGTGGTTAAAGATGCTTAGAATGTCATCTGGAAAGCTGACTGCCCTGGTTCAAGACCCAAGTTCCATGTGATGAGGTGAGCCCATTATTGGCCTCAGCTCCTGCAAACCTAGCAATTTGAAAGCATGTAGAATGTGAGCAGATAAATAGGTACCACTTCAGTGGGAAGGTAACAGCATTCTGTGTTCTTCAGCATATAATGCTGGCCATACAAATATGGAAGTGTCTTTTGACAACAATAAGAAATGAAGATGAACACTACCCCCTAGAGTCAGATATGGCTGGAAAGGGCAAACCTTTATCTTTTCAACAAAGTTATGTAGGACTGTAAAGCTCCCCACTTCTTGAAATTAGATAGAAATACCATTTTTCTTTGGAAAAATAATAATTCAACAGCAATTTATTTTCTAACCAAATTTGAATGAGAAGGTTGAGAAAATAATATGGGGAAAAATCAGCACAGGATTATTCTAGTATTCACATCATAAAGAGAACCCAGCAGACTTAACTATTACTCCTTGACTAAGGCACTTGTAGAATTTGAAACAAGTAGTATATTAGCAAATCTGTGGGCAAAAGTAAGAATAAAGTATCCGTTCTGTAATGTAAGCCAAATAGGACTACTGTTTTGAGCTGCAAACATTGAGTTAGCCAGGAAACAGAACATTTTGGATCTCTAGTTCTAGTTAATTTATAGCTCTAAACAATATAGCATGAAAGAATGACCACAAAAGGTTTGATTGGAGCTATAAACTAAATAGGACTAGATGACAGCAAAGAGATGCAAACTATTCTGTTTTCTAGCATATAATGGCAAATTTGGTAGTTTGATCGTTTAACCTTTCTTTTTCTTTTGTAGTTGGCTTAGTTTATTATTATCATTTAAATATTCCTATTGATGGGTTTGGGTTGAGCCTAATTCATATTACAACTTAACATGACCATTTGTTCAGTGGTTTAGAAACTCCTGAAATCTGCCAATACACCACGAAGGACAAATGTCAGGCCTGTATCTGCTTGAATCTCTAATTAAGAACGATCCTTAGCATCAAAACATAAACAAAACATATAGTGAATGGTTGCTGAAATGGATATGTCTAGTTTGATGAAAAGAAGGACTAAGGGTGACATGATAGCAGTGTTCCAATATCTCAGGGGCTGCCACAAAGAAGAGGGAGTCAAGCTGTTCTTCAAAGCACCTGAGGGCAGGAAAAAGAAGCAATGGGTAGAAACTAATCAAGGAGAGAAACAACTTAGAACTAAGGAAAAATTTCCTGACAGTTTTTCAACAATTAACCAGTAGAACAACTTCCTTCCAGAAGTTGTGAATGCTCCAGCACTGGAAGTTTTTAAGAAGAGATTGGATAACTGTTTGTCTGAAATGCTATAGGGTTTCCTGCCTAAGCAGATTAGACTAGAAGATTTCCAAAATCCCTTCCAACTCTGTTACTCTATATCATTTGGTGAGAAAGGTATAGTTTACTATAAGTCTAGTGAATTAAAACAGTGCATAGCCAGAACTGAAAACCATATACCCAAATTCCCAAGTCTAACTTTTCTCTCCCTTATTTACCTTCCATCACTGATCCCAGCCCCAAGTTCAGTCAAATTCAAACAAGATATTTTCAGAACAGTCACTTCAGGTGTTAGGTATCCAGCCGTGTTCTGTTCCCATCTGGTTGATCTTGAAGGCCATGTCACAGAGATACAGTGAACTTTCATTTCCCTCCAAGTATCCCCGCTTCCCATCTAGCCCACCCCCTAGAGTTCATGAAAGCTGATACTGAAAGGTTACAAAGCACAAGCGTGAGGTGGTGGCAGCCTGTTTTTGAACCAATATCTTTTAGTAAACATTTCTGTTTTGTAAAAGTTTATGATTAGCTTCCACAAATCTGTTTTTCTCTGTCCTGTGTATATTGTACTTTAAAGAGTCACACTTCATGTTTTTCTATCTTATCATTTCTTCCATGTGCTGCAAAGGCTATTATTCAAAAACCAGAGAGATGCCACCTGCCATGATTACTGTATTTGCAACATAAAAAATTGACTGTGTCTAAAGTCCAAATATTTTTTAAAAAAATCTGATAATAGCTGTAGATTTTTTTTTTTAACCCCCTTTCAACCTTGCTTTCAGCAAGCCGATACCCAATATTTTGGAATGATAGTTGCATAATCACCAGTGCAGTACCAGGTCCTATGTCCAATTTAGCGAAGAGTATTTGGGGGGATAAAAACCATGCTGTTTCTGTCTGCAGAGTTAGGTATATACTGCCAAATCTCTGTCAACTTGAAAGTAACCCCTGAGTCAAAAGTAACTGTTGGATCCAGACTCATTTGGTTGAACTTTGCTCCTGCTGAAATTGATAGTTTCCCAACTGATTTCAAGAGCCATTAAACCTAATATATTTTAGAGTCCAAATACCCCCCCACACTTTTTTTTTCATCATTGGATGAAGTAATTTTCAATAAAACTTGGTCAAGTTAGGGGTGGTTCCATGCCCTTATGTTTTGTGTTTAGTTCATCAAAATTTTGGTGAGAATGTGAGCATATGGAAAATCAGTCGGATTAGTTCTTCCTTGCTCTTTGGACGCTCGCTGTAATGCCCTACTAGCTGTACATGCCATCTGTTACAGAGCTTCAGTCCTGTGCTGAGTAAAGACTTGTACCACTGGAGATTAAACAAGTAAAGATGGAAGAAAGCAGCAGTAAGGCAGCCAGGGATGAATGATGTGCTATTTTAAAACTGCTAATTTATTTAGTATTCAGACTTTATGGAGAAACCTTTTGTCACATCATCCATCACAGAATGGCACTAGAGAGATGGGGTTTAGAAAAATTAAAAACCTGTTTGTTACTGTAAACCAAAGAGCATGAACAACATCCATCAAGCACCGACAGAGGTGGAAGATAAACAAGAGTTGGCTAGAACCAATTGATGTGCTTTGATTTTTTTCTAAGTTCCAAATTATGAAGATGCTTCAGATAGAGATTAACTATCTGTACTACAGTATTTATTTCTCCCCTCCCATTTTCATGGCTATATATAAAAAGGCAAATGCTGAAGAAAAAAAAAGGCTATTTCTTACATGGTTTTGCAGCTTGGGCTAACACCCAATTGTTAGAAGACACGCCATTAGTATCCTCTCCCTTTTTCTTTTTAGTCTGTTACAGCAGGAGGAACTTTAGAGATTATTTGTCTTGCAACATCAAACAGGGAAGAAAAGGGATATACAGTATTTAAAAATAAGACAATTGACACTATGTCTCAGAAATGTGTCAAACTGCATTTTGAAAAGTGGGAAAATATTAGGCACAACTTTATTGTTTACAGCTGCCATGAACTTTTTGTCCCAGAGAGTCCAGATCCCAATTCTCTGCACAGCTTGCTTTTTTGACATCTGTTTAGATGAGTTGAAGAACCAACATAAATGACAGACTAGAGATAGTTTCCCTGGACTGGCAGATCACAGTCATTTCTATCATGTTAGAGAAGGGAAGTTCCTGATCAGGGATGGGCCTTGAGACCAATCCCCATGTTGTTCCTTATGGGGATTCTTAGAGTCATGGAGTGACACTGACTCACTTGACACAGTTATGGATCTAGATAATGTTGCCCTTAAAATTGTGAATTCTACAAAAAGTCAATGCATGAGGAGAAGTTTTTCGAGGAACAGGTAGCTATCACAGGTGGCAAGTTGCTGAAAGGAGCGATTCAAAAGTCCTCTGTTGAATTTGTTGGAGGGGTAAAACAGAGTGAATCGAGCAAGTCTCCGGTGTATAGTTTCAAGTCCTGGACTCCCAGTAAGCTAATTGGTTCCCTGGACCTCTCCATTTTGAGATATTAAGAAGCATTTCCTTTATGCTGCATGTCTGCAATGATGAAGAAGAGTGCAACTCATGTCTGTCTTTGAATTGGGCAAATGAAGATTTTGGGGAAGGGGAAGGTTTGCTTTATTTTATCTGTTCAGAGGAGATCATTTGTTAGTCTCTAGAAAGATGATGATGATGATGATGATGATGATGATGATGATGATGATGATGATTTTAGTTG
>NW_020770209.1:0-27841 GCF_900518735.1 Pseudonaja textilis
TTTCTTTCTTTCTTTCTTTCTTTCTTTCTTTCTTTCTTTCTTTCTTTCTTTCTTTCTTTTAATGGGAAAAAACTGAATTTCAAGTACACAAGTAGTAATAATGTAATACATTTTTCATATGTGTTTATATATGAATGGGACATAGACATCATTTATAGATTAGTGATGGAAACAAATTATCAAGTATCAATGAAATGAAATACAGGAATGACTTTTCTTACATTAATCAAATCAAATCAAACCTTTATTACATCCAAACACCAGCACATTCTCAAGCTAAATCTAACTATTTGAACATAAGGTTCATTCATTTAGCTGTCAACACAATGTTATCCTCCACTATTTCTTTAATATTATTTCCATTTTTGTCAATGGAAATAATGTCGAAGAAACAACATTTACTGACCTGAGATCCTGCATGGAATTGCCCCATGGTGAGTTGTCCCATGGCGAATTGGCCATGGCCAGATATCTCATGGCAAGTTAGCCATGGCAAAATGGCCACAATAAGATGGCTGCAGGGGTTGGCCTTAAGATGGCATGGCAAGATGGCTGAGACAAATTGTCACATTCTGTTTTGGGTAGGCCTGAACAATCTAATTATGAGCCTAGATTTGGGGTCCTAAGAATGCAAAGGTTCCCATTTCCTGGCAATGTTAATATCTATAGGTTATAATGTATCATGGCTTCTATATGTATTTTTTAAATTCTGTTTTAAGTGGTTTAATTGATCTTATGATTGTTCATCGCCCATGAACATTTATTTGAAATGGGTTGCTATTGGAAGGAAGGAAGGAAGGAAGAAAAGAAAGAAAGAAAGAAAGAAAGAAAGAAAGAAAGAAAGAAAGAAAAAATAATGAACCTGTCT
Organism: Pseudonaja textilis; assembly: GCF_900518735.1. Next base: position 869 of record NW_020770209.1, read on the forward strand.
TTTAGAGCTATCTTTTCCATGAATGCTGTAATAGCATAATGGCTATAACTCTGACGTTTTAAATAGATGGTTAGTAATTCAAAATCCAACAGAAATATTTTAATTACTCTTCTTTTTTCTTTCCCCTGTGTCCTTTTCCCTGTGTTTTTTTTACATAACTCCAGCAGTGCATCAATTCATTATTTTTATATTATTCATTATTTCACTGTAAAAATCTCAGCCCCCAGATTTAATTTCACTCTTAACTCCCAAATATTCTGTAGCTAGAAGTAAAAAAGCTAGAAGCTCAAACACAGTATGTAGAATAAACAAAATTAGAGAAGAGAGGTATTGATATATGCCTCTTTAAAATTTGATTTTCTTTTAAGTATCCACAACTGTTTTACTTTTAACCAGCATGAAGTGAAGTTCACAGGAAAACTGGATTGGTGATAAAAGATTCAAATACTGAGAAATATCTATGGTAACATTTCAAGTGGATGAATTTCTTTAGGGTTTTTATTATTTTATTCTGTTCTACTCCAAAACCAAGAAGGCTCACAATGACTATCTTCCTGTAAAATAAAACATTGATAAATAAGAAGAAAAAGATATAAAATACATAAAAGTATAACTAAAAAAAAAGTCAACAAAATTAAGCAACCTTTTACGTGGACCACAACCACATCTTCTTCTGCACAGGATAGAACAAGTGTATCCATGAACATAGCTGGCTTGTTATCCACTCAAATGAATTTCCAAAATATGAGAATTTCTATTGAAAAAATACTACTTACAAAAGGCTCCGTTTACCATTAAGAGTTGTGAATTAAAGCAGTTGAGTCTTTCTAATAGGGCAGGGAGTTAAATATGGAAAAAGTTAACCCTGCTCATAACCAAGGTCTGAAACTGTTTTTATCGATGACATCGAATGCCATTAATTTCACCCAGAAACTGATGGCAATCTGTGTGGTTCTTGAAGCAGTGGGGTCTCCCTAGTATACTAGGATGCACTTATTATCACCTGGCAGCGCATACTATTTCAATTGTACCTTCTGAATGTTCTGTAAAAGTAGCCCACAAAGAGTGCATTACAATAATCCAAGTGAAAGTTGACCGCCAGTGTGAATAACTGAGAAGGAGCTTATGTTCCAGAAATGCTTGCAACTTTTATACAAGATATAACCATGAAAATATTCTCCAAATAAGAAAACCAACCCCCTAAGGAGTCCCCCCAAAGACCATCTCCCAGTCCTTCAAACATTATTGAAATGAATAATCCAGGTAAACCAACCTTCAAGAAGGATCCTTCTGAATTGAAGCTGGGCTTGTCCTTTATTGATTTGCAAAGGTATCCCTTCCGCATATTAAGTCATTGCAGCCAAAAAGTAGAATTCATTTTTCTTATAGATCCACCCTATTAATGTAGGACAAGCAACAAAGAACAATAAAGGATTGTTTCTTGGAAATATAGCAGTTTTCATTGTATTAGAGAATCTGTTCTACCACATATAGAAAATTGGACACAGCAGGTATATCATACTTGATAGACTTTGATTAGTGTTGTCTATCAGTCAGTAAAGCTGTAACACTTCATTTCTTTGGGGATGAGTTGAAGAGTTTTCCAATACATTTAGAGAGAGGAACTATTAAATGTATCACAGCATAATGTAATTACTTACAAACTGAGTTTTTTAAAAAGACAACGTGTAAATGTTTTGTGAAATTACCTTATATCACTTATAATGAATTGAATCTAAATACTGTGATTCATTCATGTCTCATCTAAGGTGAAAACTTTTTTCACCCTTAAATTTCCTAGTTTTTATTGCTTTCCTAGAAAATAATGTGTCACAAAATAATGTTATCTCCTCTATATCTCAGATAACGTAATATTTGTTCAGATGTATATACTATCTGGAGCAGCACAAATCCCCCTCCACCAATCTCTTGGGATGTCCCACAAATGTTTTGAAGGATTGTACCATGATTTCATCTGGTTTGAACAGCCTCCATTTCTTTTCACTGATCCCAGCAACTTGTGATGTCACAGGACTTCTGGTTTTGGAACCTGAAATGTTTGCCATAAAAAAGATTGAAAACTCTGCCCTAGGTTGCAAACAAAATAAGGAGAAAAATATTGTGGTAAGCAGCATCAAACTTGGAAGATCTTAACAAGCCTGTTTGGACTATTGAGCCAATAATTAAACCTGCCACTAAATTGATGGTCATTTGCAGAATCCCTCCATTCTAGCATCTTGAGCCTGTGCCAAGATCCAGTTTTTGCTATGTAACTGTGTGCAGTACAAGCTTTACTTTATTCATCTCTTTTCAAGCCCTGTAGTTCTGAACCAAAGACATTCCTCTCATTTGTACTTAATAACTAATGAAAAGACTTCCTGGTAAAGCTTTGAAAATCAATGGCAGTAATTCTCAGTTCAGCAGATAAGATTACCAGGAAAAAAATAGCTCAACTTGTGCCAGATGGTGCTTTTAACTTAAGGATAACTCCTTGTTATCTCTTTTCTGTTCCCCACACCTTGATTTTAATAGTTTTCAATGTGTAATATTTTTTTTATTGTGAAATTATTGTATCTTTTACTGTTCTCACTATTATAAATGCTTCTGTTTCATTGATAAATTTTAACTGAACAGTCTTCTTCACCTTTTGGTTTTTAGATGCATAAGATTATGATTATCTTATATTTGCCCTAGGTGTTTTAAAAGGGGGGGACTAAAAACACGTAGGTCAGCATACACGATATGAAATATATTGCTACAATTAATATAGATGTAGCAACAGCAGTAATAATAATAATTGCCTGCTGTTGGAAAGGTTTCCTAAGCACTTTATAATATAGATGCACTTGCTCTGTACAGTCAGTAGGTCTTAAATGGAAATAAAGGAATACAAACTGAGTGAATCAGGAAGGAATGGCAGTAAAGATTAAAATAACACTGAAAAGTACTGGTGCGAAACACAGAAAGCTATATCAGAAGTTAGGAAAGGAGTATGGAGATGCATAGTTGATGGAAGATATATGGTATCAGGAGTGAGAAGGATAGAACTGTAATGAACCATCAGCAGCAGCCAATACTTCTAAAAGTAAACCAGTTGGAAAAGCTACAAAGGGTTACATTAGCAGGCAGCCAAATTAGCAAACTAGCTTAATCAAGCAAATAAAGGAAACAAGAATCATCCTAGGTGTAAAACATCTCGGTTAGTTCAAGGGCTGGCAAGATAAATGGTAAGGTCCAGTTTCTCTGGAGACAGCTTTCTACTACCAGATGGAAAAGAGCATCCATTGTGAGCCTAGCTGGACATTCTCTAGATCAGCTTGACAATTGAGCAAAAGGATCCAGGGTGGGGGGGAACCTTTTTTTTTTAAACAAAGGAAAGCTTTAAAATGGTAAAGTAAGAAAGACTATCATTATAATTTAATCAGCCTAAGGTTTGGAAGATGATTGTTGTAACTAGGTACGAAGCACAGAGGGAAATCAGATTCCTTGAAGCAGTTTTGTCTACAAAGACCATGCCAACTTGTCTATTATTTGAGGAGAATTCTTAAAGAAAAAAAATGTTTCACTTTAGTATTCTGTCTTCTCTGAGCTAAGACATTCCAGTCTGCCTTGGTCTCCCATTTATTCCTTCCCCAAAGCAATCATTGGGTTTCCCTGAATCTTTGTCTTTATTCTCATTTTCATTCTCATTCTCTCCCTCTCTCTCTTCCTTTCCCTTCCTCTCCCTCCCTCCATCTCTTGTCTCTCTTTCTCTTGAAAAAAAATCTTAGAATCGTTGTACATTACAAACCAAATATAAGTTGACAGTACAATGTGACACAAGAAAGTTTTAGGCTGTGTTAAAAGAAGTCAACTTTTCTAATGATAGGAAATAACTAGATAACTGTGATTTGTTGGTCATTGTTTCAGAGATATTTCCTTATTTAACACTCATACTCCTAGGCATCCACACCAATACTTGCTATGTTTTCTTCACATCTTTGAGATCCCTTGCATCCCCAGACACCCTCCCAAATCTGTATCATACCCTCATGCAACATACATGAGTCACACTACATATGTTGTTCATTTTTGTGCACTGTCCCAATCTGCATAACACATCTTATGCATTCCTTCCCAACCTGATATCTTTTGCACCCATCCATGCACCTCTGTATATCTTCCCCAATGGGGGATATAGTATGGGTTGGGAAGGATGCACGGTAGTACATGGAATTACATAGGAGGCATGGTATGATACAGACTAGGGAGGGAGAACTTGTTTCACAGGTTGGGAGGTATGCACAGGGTTGCATGAGAGGTCCCATGTAGGTCAGAGATGGTGCATATAGGTGCAGCATCAGTTAGTAAGGGTCCATGGGGGTTAAGGAGAGAAGTGATGAGGGTTGGAATGGGCACACACTGGTCAGGAAGAGTGCATGAGAGGTGTCACTTTGCTTGTGGGAAGCTGGCAGAAAACATTAGAAATTAAGATCACGTGATTGTAGCAGCATGGCAGTGCTAATGCAGCAGCAATAGCTGAAGTGGTCACATCTTCCCTAAATTTCATTTCCATAATGATAATAGGTCCTGGCATTATGTAAATTACCAATTTGAGGTACCTTCATTCAGAAATTATTGTTCAATGGTGGATCATTTCACCCAACTGAAGTTACAAACAGACACGAGAAATAATATAAAGATAGTTCCACGTTATTCAATTCCACGCTCTATCTTGAAGCTTACAAAAAGAAGTTTAGTTCAAACTAACAAATGAATGCATTCTGTTTTCTCTGTGACAAAAGCTTTTCTTCCTTTTCGAAGGCTGATATTATGAAAGAAAGGCATAATGAATAATGATACATTCACTAATATTAAGGGATAGGAAGAATATATTAGTTGAAGAAAAATTAGAATTTACTTAGAAAGTACATTCACTTAATATATATTTAAAAAATGTTGATATTCTTACATTTATTTCTTGTATACTCCCAGTGAAAACAGTGGAACATAATTCCATGAAACTGTGGATCAGAGTTTCAATTAAATTAAAGCTGTGTATCATAATTAAAGTGTTAAATTTAACAATAAGAATAGCTAGGGGTTGCACAAAATGGCACCAAAGTTTTGAACAATAGTCAGGAATGAAGGAAAACAATAAGGTTGATTCTAGTTCAATTTTGAAGCCTATATGAGAAGAAATGATTATGATTTTATCACTCTGCACAATGAAAGGAAAGATAAATATTGCAACCCGAATTAAATAAGAGAGGAACTACTTTGGTTTCATTGTAATTTCATTAGTTTAAAAAATGCACGGAAGAGTAACAGCCTTCCCTGTAATGTTATCACCTTTAATGAGGGTTAAGTGGAAAATATGAAATACCAAAAGAACGTGGAGTTTAGCATGAAAGATTATGAAAATGGCAGAATAAATTATTGAGATTATTTTATCAATATGACTGAAGTGAACAATAAAGCTGATTTTTTTTCCCCAGTGCAATTATTCAGGTGAACATAATTTTGTGATCCAGTATCTACAGTGGCATTATTTTCCTGTAGCATGAAAGAACCCTTTTAAAGTACACACACATTATTACAATATACAGATAATTAAGACTGATTAGCTGTGAACATTTTAAAATGTCTGTGCTGGTAATGAGCTATTTCATGAACTTAATTATAGGAAATAAAATATATTTATAAATAATAGGTACAATGCAGTCTAATTTAAGTGAGAGAAAACTCAGCTACCATATTTCTCTTACAAAAAACCTTCTTCATTTCAACAGGGAAAGAAGGGGTGTTGGTGAGAAAGAAGCTATTTGTGCTTCAAAACATTCCAAAAATTACCTATTGATTATGATACAAAGAGTAGTGAAATAAAATAGCCACTATGAATAAACCAGATAGCAAATGTTCCACACTATTAGTCTATTAATAACAATAGTACAGGTATCCCTCAACATATGGCCACAGTTGAGCCCAAAATTTCTGTTGCTTAGTTAATTTTGTCTCACTTTACGACTTTTCTTGCCACAGTTGTTAAGTGAATCACTGCATCTGTTAAATTAGTAACAAATTACTAACAATGAAATTAAGAGACAAAGAAGAGCCAATATATTATAATGTCTGGAATGCCTGGTATGAATGGTTTAAGAATAAAAAGAAATCAAAATGGCAATTAGGTATAGAATCAGAAACTATGTAAATACTTATATCTATATTCCTATAGATATATTCCTATAGATTCCTCATGATATAATGATCTATAAAGTTTTATTTTATGTTTTTAAATTTTGAAAACTAAATAAAATTTACTAATTTTTTTTAAAAAGAATCTGTTTCTTCATTGACTTTGGTTGTGCAAAAGGTGATCATATGACCCTGGGGCACTGCAACCATCATAACTAAGAACCAGTTGCCAAGCATCCAAATTTTGATCTCATGACGGTGCAGATATCACAGTCAAAAATGTGAAGAACAGTCCTAAGTCATCTTTTTCAGTGCCATTGGAACTGTGAACAGTCACTAAAGGAACAGTTGAAAGCTGAGGACTACCTATATAGTGTTTCTAATGGCAAATCATATCATATGTGTCCTATTTGTTGTACAGGAAAATTCCCTTCAAACCACTACCTCACTACAGCCCCCAAATTTTTGCACTGTGTCCATACTTTACAAAGAATGTGTCATAAATTTTCTTGTAAAAAAATAAAATTAGCAAATCCCACCAGTTCACAAAGGAGAGAGAGAAAGAGAGAAAGAGTAGCAGTTGGAGACAGAGTCACTTTTAAATACAGACTATATTTTACTAGCCATTTGAGATTAATTTAAGAGGTGATTTTGACATAAAACAGATTGTAGAAGAATGTGGAATTACATAAACAGAGCTGTTGTCAGATACCTCATCTTGCATAGGTACAAAACTAGCTTTAGAAGATTCTCTATATTTGTGTGATGACCCAGGGTGGGATACAAAAGCAACAAAGTCACAAAAACAGGTGAAGTCTCTTTAATTCCTTCAACTTGGCTTCAAAGGTCCAATTATCATTGGTTGGAGAAAAAACTCCCCCACAAACAGTTGCAAAAAGGAAGAACTTCCGTTCAAACTCAAAATACATATAAATTATAAATAGAAAAAAAAATAACAACACAAACTACACTGAAGCTATTAATGAGACAAGGCAGGATGAAGGCTTGAAGACACCCACAGATATCGAAATACACACACTGGAAGGACGCCAGAACTCAGATAAGAACTGACAAACTAGAAATATTTTCACACTTTGCTTCCAGCACTGGCCCATGTGCAGTTTATCTTTTTAAACAGTCCTCACAGCTGCAGCCCATGAAGGGGATCAAGGCCCTTTTCTCCCCCATAGACCATGCCATTCACATTTCTCCCTTATCTGCTCCTCCCTGCATGCCCTAGAATGAAGAGGGGATGGGCCTGGGTCTTCCTCTGAATGCCCAGCCAGCCTGTGCCCTTCCCCAATTTCCTACACAACCTCTGGAGCCACACTCCCACTCCCTGTCAGCTGTTTCTCCTCTCCCTCAGAGTCAGTTTCTAACAGGGGCATGACAATTTGTTTATTAGCAAGAGTATGAAAAATACAGGCACAAATGTACCCATGCGAAAAAAAAGAAACAATTAATGGTACTTTGATAGAACCTTTGTAGCTATCATTTTAACATTTGTGCAATAATACCCCCAAAATGTACAAAAAACTGATTTCCTACTTGTTTCTTTGTCCTTCTTAATTGGCAATGATCAAGCTGCCATTTTGGATGCTGAAGGTGATGTGAAACCAGGCATATCATGCTGCTGATCTGATTCATTATGTTCATAAGCTGATCCAAATGCCAGAAATTTGCCTGGTTGATTCAAACAAATGGCACAGAACTAGTGGGGCCTGTATTTATGATATAATTCAGAGCCCCTCAGTACCTTTCCCCCCACAGGCAGACATTCAGCAGAATCAATACTGCTCAGAGAACAAGCTTAAGTCCCTTCCTTATGCAAAGTTGGATCAATGTAACGCTCCTGAAAGGATCCTGCCAGAATCCAATTGCCAAAAGTACGACTGAATTGTAGAAAGGTGAAAGCAATAATGATAAAGAAAGAATCTTGGCTCCTTTCAAAGCTAAATAATGATAATCTGACAAATGTTGTTCTCCCCTTTCTTCCCATGAGTAGGAACAGTTCAGAAGATAGTGTATGCCATAATTACCTCTTTAATTAGATTTTGTTTTAATGATCATAAGCTCTGTGCCCATCAGTTGCTATAACATCCTATCATTTAACAGAGCTACATTCTCTCACAATTATCTTTGAATTCAAACCTTTGTATAACAAGCTATAATCATTAACTTTTCCATAGTGAAATTTACCTTGTCACTTCGTATCATTGCCAATTGCATATTTCTTATAATGGTGATTTTTTTTTGTTTTTAATTAGGTGCATGAATTCTGTGTTATTCTTAGAATAAACAATTGTTTGGGTTCCTGCCCTTTGGATGTTCAGAATGAAGTTTTTATTGGGTATTTATTGGCAGCTTCAAACAAGAATATATACCTTAGTGATTATACACACAATACTGATTTATTAAATTTATCATGCCATTTGTATAGAAATTTAGCTACACTCCCTCCTCCCACTTTTCCCTTTAACAATAACCTATATGATATTAACTGGAACTGGGGCTGGCCACTAGTAATATATTTGCTAAGGAATGATCAATAGAGAATGTGAAGAGTATGATTCCTTTTCCATTGGGAGAAAACAGTATTTTTTTCTTCCAGTGGAAGAAGAATTGGAATAATTGCTGTATGATAATTTTTCTATCTGCAATATAAGTCACTTAAAAAGAAGGAAGGAAGTGAGTTGTGTTGCTGCAAATAAGGAGCAGACAAATTTAACAAGTAAAATAAAAAGGAAGGAAGGAAGGAAGGAAGGAAGGAAGGAAGGAAGGAAGGAAGGCAGGCTCAATAACAATTGTAACTGTCATTACCGAAATTGAAGAACATCAGAAAAATCTCTAGCCTTATGACAGCTTCAAATATACAAATGAGTAATGACATCATTAAAAACCTGGAGAAGAAAGCTATGGCAGACCTAGACAGTATACTAAAAAGCAGAGACATCACCCTGCCAACAAAAGTGCATATAGTCAAGGCTATGGTTTTCCCAGTTGCAATGTATGGCTGTGAAAGTTCGACCAAAAGAAAAGCTGAGCGCCAAAGAATTGAGGCCTTTGAACTATGGTGCTGGAAAAGACTCCTGCGAGTCCCTTGGACTGCAAGATGATCAAACCAGTCAGTCCTAGAGAAGATCAACCCTGACTGCTCTTTAGCAGACCAGATCCTGAAGATGAAACTCAAATACTTTGGCCACCTAATAAGAAGGAAGGATTCACTGGAGAAGAGCCTAATGCTGGGAAAGATTGAGGGCAAAAGAAGAAGGGGACGACAGAGAATGAGGTGGCTGAATGGAATCACTGAAACAGTAGGCATGTGCTTAAATGGACTCCAGTATATGGTAGAGGACAGGAAGGCCTGGAGAAATGTTGTCCATGGGATTGCGATGGGTCAGACATAACTTCACAACTAACAACAACAACAATGATATCATCTCAAAAATTATAATACTGTATATAAAAACAACCATATAAATAAAGCACAAGATTAAAGAACAGCTCCAACTCTTAAGGCAGTGATTATCCATGTTAGATTAAAGTATTTTTTTTCGAAGTCTTTTATATGAAGTTAGAAACTGGTTTTTCATCACTCAAATATTTCCTTATATTCACAGAGCAGGAACAAAAATGTGTTGAGAAAAGAACTTTCTTTATATATGTTTAGAAAGTTCTACATTGCTATTTTCTTTTTTTAAAGAAAATAAGTGTTTTCATTTTTTTTCTTTTATACACAGACACACAGTTCGAGTGGCCTAGTTTTTTAAATAAATTTGAGAAATCTTTTTGATGGACAACCACTGGTAAGAAACAGCAAAGCTATGATCAAATGCAAGGCATCTCCTATTGGCATTTATTGTATTTATGATTGCATCATTCTTGCTATTAATGGCAATCATTGCCTAGGAATCTAGTTGATTGCTGCTAGAGGAAAGACTGTCAGGAGTCCTTTAATCTGATTCAGCATGCCAATTCTGGCATTATTGCACTTCTAGTTTGCTCCACAACCAAAAACTGACCCATAATAACTTCATCATACTCCATTTTTTTTCTGTCTAAATGGAGATGTCTTCAGAATGTGTTGAATATCTACATGATGGTAATGATATGTCATTGCATCTACACAGATTTTACTGTAGATCATGATGATTGGGAAGAAAACAGCAAAGGAAAAGATTTATTTACAATTAAGAATTCCCTTAAAGGTGTAAACATGAGAGCACTTGCATAAAATATGTGGGGATTTTTAATCTTTTTTTTTTTTAAAAAAAGGATTATTCAGGGCCTAAATGAAATGTAAAGTGTGGATTCATTGAATCTGAATGAGAAACCTTGCCAACTTCCCCCATCTTTTACATATTTGAGTTAGAAGATTAATATCTCGGTGCCATTTATTGACTATTCTAAAGTACTACATCCAGGAAAAAAAAAATTACCATCTGAGCAAATTTGTGCATCACATCTGATTATTTTATATGTCAAATCTCAAGATATATGACTCTTCCTCCACACATCTTCATGAAGATTTAATGGTTTATTTTTAACGAGTAAGCCTTTTTACCTCTTCCTGCTGTATTTTTCTGTCATGTTAATTGTTGTGAAGTAAAGCTGATAAATTTCTTTCTCTTCCTCCCCTTGAGAGTGGGATTTCTTTGCTTTTTTTAATACTGTACAGTACTCAATGACAAACCATTTCTGAAATCTTGCCAAGAAAACTGCAGGGAATAATCCAGGTGGTTGTCAAGAGTCAATATTCACTTGATGGCACATCCGTCCTCCCATCTGCACAAATGAGGTTCTCAAACATGCATTTGATAAGATCGGGGACTGCCTCTTCTGCCTTCTCTTGAACTCTCTTCACCACATATTTCTCCCCTCTATCTTGGCCCTTTTGTCCACCTGCTTGCCCACTACCACCTGCTGTTCCTGTTTTCCAGTCCTGCCTACCTCTACTCTGCCAACCAGTGGATCCAGTAGTTCATTCTTTCATGCCATTTGCTTTGATGCTCCTCCCAGGGCCTCTGTTCATGCACTAGCCAATTATTCCATTCACATGTCAGTCAGGGTCTCCATTCATGTCCTGCCCAGGGCTTTCTTTCATTAAAAAAAATAAATCCTAACACATGAAAGAAGGTCCCAGGTGCACCAGCATGAAATAAGGACCCTTCTAGACTAATTGTTTTTTCAGACTGGTGCTAGTGGAGACCACCTTTTGCATACCACCAGGGTATAAAGAGAGGCCCTGCCTGATGCTGTAGAAAGTCAGCCCCCAGCCATCCTCCCAGAGAATGAAATATATTGGGGAATATTAAAAAAGACAGGATAGAATATTCCCCCTAAAGGAGAAATGGGGGGAAATCTTAAGGGAGGCAGAAATCAGCACCAGTCTCCCGGCTCCAAGCAGAAACTGGGGAGGCCAGCTTTTAGCAATACAGATTTAATAATCCATTTAGAAAGATTGGGCCAGACAGAAACTCCAGATTAGCAATTAGGCACGGCAAGATTAGCTTAGACAAACACCTAGGATGTGCAATTCCCCCTTTTGCCTATAGAGCCAGCCGTGATCCTATAGAAATAAAAAAGGTATAAAAATCTACCCTATTCTCAACTTTATTTTGTCAGCTGTCCCAGAATTGCATGCTGTGTGTGTGTTGATTCTGTTTACCAATAAACCACTTTCTTGGTGGCAGGCACAGGTAATATACATGTGGGTAGGTCTGACTGCACCTTAATTTTCTTCATGTGCCCATGGCTAAACTGTTGAAGATCAGTCATAAGCACCTTCATTCAGCACTGTCATAACTTTGAATGATTATTGAATGAATGGATATTAAATGAGGACTACCTGCATTGAGTCTCATAATTCCTTAAGTATGTTTCCTAACAATTTATTGGATAATTCAAATCATAAGAATATTTTGAGACCAATGTCTTTTTTTTTTAAATAGCCACTGCTGTTTTTTTAATGCAAGTAGAAATGATAGAATCATAGGATTGGAAGGGATTTTGACGAGGCATGGATCTAAAAAGCATGTAGACCTTAAATAAAGCCTCTAGGTAGATGTCTGCAGATTCAATAAGAGTGGAGAAGTATTGAGAATTAGTTGACAGCCAGCCAGTATGTGCACAGCAAGAAAAAAAGGACAAATATCATTTAAAAGAATGAGATATAACATAGTTTTAATAATAGTATTACATAAATTAGTTTGTAAAGCGTGTGAGTACAAGACTATTAGAAGATTAACATTAAAAGGTGCATGAAATGACTGTCAATAAATTATGCTCTCTCCTTAGATATTGTCTTTCATCTATATTTATGATGGCCTATCTCATACCATCCTATTCTTTGGCTAAACAACAGCAATATTGATCTTCCACTCTCTTCTAAAGGCTTCTGAGATGCTAGAAATCATTATCCTATTTTGAGTATGTACAACTGCTGAAGATGGCTATAGGCTAGGGATAAAATTAGTCTGATTAAGGTTGCTCTCTCTCTCTCTCTCTCTCTCTTACACAGACAGACAGACAAACAGACAGACAACATGTTGGAGAGAGAGATAGGGATAGAGACAGAGACAGAGAGACAGAGAGAAGGGGGAGAGAGAAGGGAGAGAGTGTCAGATTAGTTTGTGCTCAAGTGTAATAAACAATAGTAAAAAGCAAATCATAATAATTCATTTAGTTCTTATCCTTATCTCATTCTGCTAACAGGAAAAAAATCCTCCATAGATCTTTTTCTTCTCTCATGAGAGATCCCATTATCCAAAAGATAGGTGTAAAGTCTAGAAGATGTAAATTGTGTACAAGATGATTGATGTTATCGTAAAACAAAGTTGTTATCAAGGCTAGCGGGCATCTACCAAGTATTCTCTTTGATTTCCTCTGCTGAACATTTTTACAGATGTAAACATGCTTTGCCAAGATGAATGGAGTGGTAAATACAATAAACTAAGCACTCCTTGTATCAAAGAGGAATTAGGTTAAGGTTCTAGCCCCATCAGAAAGAAACTGGGAGAAACAGAAAAAGAAAAAAAATTGCAGATATAGATTTCATCATTCCTGGAGGATAAACTGAGGCCAAAATGAAAGTCTTTCTGAGTCGAAAGAAATAATTATTAAGAGAAAAACAGCCCTGCTGTGGGAAATCTTTTTATTTATTTTCTTCCTCTCCTACCAAAGGCATCTCAGCAAACAATGGCAGATGTTACCCTGGATAGGAAAAATGGCAAATGGCCATCTACTTCTGTTTGTGAGTTCTTTCTCCAGAGTCAAGCTGTTCTCTCCCCCCACCCCTCCATCTCATTCAATGTGCAATGTGCTTGTGAATGCTTGATTTGGTTGGAAAGAATGGAAAAATACACACACACAAAAGGGCAAAAGCTCTGGAATTCAATAGAAGGTCAAAATGGCAATCTTTTCACCAGGCCCCATTTCCTTTTGTGCTCTGACATCTGGCGCCCATTACTAGGACAAATTGAAGCAATTCAAATCATTAGAAGGGATGAAGGGTGAAGGAGAAGAATTTCTCCCCTTCTATAAACCCCAACCAGTTACAAATGCTGGGACTGAACTTCCTTCACCCCTCCCATTAAAAAAAAGCCATAATGAACTTGATGTCCTGAATTTTCAGCCTGTTACAGCACAAGCTCAACCTAAGCAATGTATAACATATTGTCTTTGTCAATCAGCAGTCCAACAGTTTGATGTATATTGCTCATGAAAATGCATTTTGTACTGTGATCCAAGACATCACATAGGTTCACTGTCGTTATGAGGAAAAAATATAGGCTCTCCCTGGAAAAATATACCAATGTGCAGCCATTCAACAGCTTTGTAGAGTTTCATCTTGTTTTGATGTTCGGCATTCTTTTTCTTGGCTGGCATCAATTCACTAAGCTGTGAAGCCTTTCATTTGAAGGATCACATGGACACAGTTAACAAACCTACCTAGGCCATATGCTACAGGCAACAATGTGTTTATAATTTATAAGTCAAAGTCAGATTTTCTTTAGAAAAATGGCGTTATTATGTTCAGAAACATTACCTTCCACGAGGGAAGCAATAGTTTTTATATTTAGACTTTTTCTGTTCAAAAACCTATGCCATAACTTAGATGGAGTTTCACTGTTCAACCCAGGCAGCTCATTCATATGAATAACCTCTACTGGTAACTCTTTATTCCAATAACAAAGTTTAGTTTTAAAAAGGGAAGGGAAGAGGGGTAGAAAGAAAATCAGGCACTCTTTAAAGAGTCCTTTGTTACAAATTGAATCAGGTACGTTTTACCCAAGGGAATGAAGCAAGCAGAGTCAATCTATTGCAACTGACTATTACATGACTGATATGCTGCCTACATAGACATCAAATTATCATCTTTAAAAAAATAGGAACACAATTAGCTCCATTGCATTTTTGGCTGACAGATATTTTTTATGTTCTGGAGCCTTCATCAGTACTTGCTGATATTTATAGTTTATAATACTCTGAACATTCTGTTATAAACACCAATTATTTGGACATGCAAGGAATATTTTTGCATATATTTTCCTTACCTTCAGAAGTTCTAGCATTCCAGCTTCCTCCCCCCCTTTTTATTTCAAAGCAACTGCAGTCAGTTGATAATTTAATTGAAAAATACAGTGGTAGTAGAGGAAGTTTTTAACTCTTCAGCCTGTTTCTTTGATCTAATCTTCCTTCTTTGAAAGTGGTTATTAATTTAATGAAGACAAAAAAATATCCCTGTATGAAATCACTTTGATTTTTTTTTAAAAAGCATACCTGATTATGGATTTCCTGTGTGACATCTGATTTATTCTAAAGTGTTACTTAATAAATGAGCCAAAATAGCGGTATCTTTTGGGGAAACCTTTATCCTGAAAAAAGGGAGAAAATTATTTTTGCTTTTAACAAAGCCAGATTATATGGGAATCAGTTTATATCTTCATTTAAATAATTTAACAAAGATATTATTTCTTCCTTCCCTTTCTCTTCCCCAAGATCACCATTCACTATTTTTCCCATGTATTCCCCCTCCCTCCCTTCCACTCCTCCCCTGTGCCTCCTTTAGAGTGTTTTACCTATGGATATTTGTTGGAAAAATAAAATGAAAGAGGCAAAGAATTTCCAATATTAGTATAAATGACAGCAATGTTTTGTAACTATAAAAACACACAGAGCAAAGTTCCAGCCACCTCATTCAAATTATGGTAATCTCCCTATAACATAAAAGCATTTTTCAAAACTCTAGCTGCTACCCAATTTAAGACCTGTTCCGTTTTCATTATCACCCTCTGCAAAATCACAACATCATTCTAGAAAGTGATAGGCCTTGTAATCTTTGCCTCGGAACTGTGAGGTTTCATTTCAAAAATCACTTATCATCTCTTTAGAGAAGTAAATGACATAATCAAGTTGGACTCAAAATGGAGAAGCCTGTTTTATTTTTATGGACTGCCTTCACTGGTGTAGCTTTTCAGAGATTTCTTTGTTAAAGGAAGTAGAAAACGGCACTCAACATAATGCACAGTGTTTAAGAAAGTATATGTATCATAATGGTTTATTGGTGATTTCCCCATCTTCTGACTGATCAATGTTTTCCCAGAGAACCCTTATAATGATAAAGGTAGTCCTGACCTATGGCCAGATTTGGAATTAGAATTTCTGTTGTTAAGCAAGGGATTTGTTAAGTGAGCTGTGCCCACTTTTATGACCTTCTTTCGCTATGGTTGTTACTTAGTAAATCATATGGTCATTAAGTGAATCCGGGCTTACCCCATTGAGTTTGCTTGTTGGAAATCAGCTGGGGAGGTTGCGAACAGTGATGATGTGATCTCAGGATGCTGCATGCATTGTAACTATACCTGGGTTGCCAAATGTTCAAATTCTGATCATGTGACCATGGGGAAACTGCAATGATCACAATTGTGAGTCCAGTTATAAATTACTTCTCTCAGTGCCGTTGTAACTTCAAATGGTCACTGAATCAATTCTTGCAAATCGAGGACTAAACTTGTATCACAAATTTTCAATGGAGGACTCTCAGTGGAAAAAGTAACTGCAGAGGAGAGAGTCTTGAAAGTTAACCAAGATGGAAGATTACTGTGCAATAGCACAAAGGCTTCCAACAATCCAAATTTTAAAAAACTATGGGAATTCTGACACTCCTTTGTTATTTCCTGATAACAACCAATCATTAACAATGTAGATAGAGAGGGAATATACACAGAGAAGAAAACAATAGCTTTATGAAAGGAAAGTTTTCCTTTTTTACTGGGAATTAGCAAAAAAAATCTGCTGAAATACATTGCCTAATTTAAAAAAAAACACAGGTTTTTGTCTTACATATCTCTTCTTAGTTCCACATCCTTATTTGCAAGTTAATTAGATTAAATAAATTAGTATTAATGAGTTTCATTAATATCCTTATTGCATTCCTATAATATAATAATATTTAATATCAATTTCCATAAAATAAATCACAATATAAAATCCCTTGTTTGGCTGGTACCATCTGCTCAAAAGACCCAAAACAAAACAGAACCCAACACTGAATGTTAATGAAGTATATTAACAAAGCTAACAGCAATGAATAATTTCCTGAGCTGAACCTCCCCTTGAATTCTTCCAGAACCTTTGACTCATTTACCCCATCATTTCCCATTACCAGTTTCTTTTCTTTTCCCCCTCCTCCTCTGAGTTCACACAGAACAACCATTCTTTACTGAATTCTATTTTTGTTGAAGCCAATTATATTCCACATAATATAGTCCCACACATTTTCCAAGCAACAACTCAAGTGCCAAATGCTAGACTCCATTAACTCTTTAGATTTTTTTTCCAGCAGTTACAAAACTACTGTTATGATTGAAAAAAAATAAGGTGATTAAAAACACTTAGTCACTCTCTCATGCAAATATTAAGTCCTACCTATCAGTCTTCATCAGTCTTGATGCAACAATCAAAACATCTTTTTTAGCAGAGTAATAGTTAAATGTAACAACCTGCAGAATGCCATAGGCAGCCAAGAAAACAAATAAACAGGGGCAGAACAAATCAATACAGAGTTGTGACTGGAGATACAGATGACTAGTCTCAAAATATCGTATTGTGAAGACTCCACTGTCTTAATAAGTCTATAATGTTGGGAAAGGTAGAAGAAGATGAGAATGACCAGCAACAAGCTAGATTGACTGAATTACAACAACAACGTGGTACAAAACTGGAAACAACAGACTAGCTTAACATCAATACTTGAGAAAATTCTTAAAAAGATAATCAAGCAGTGCTTATAAATAAACAAGGTGATTACTAGAAGTCAGCATTAAAAAGAGATCATGCCAAGCAAACCTTATTGCCTTCTTCTATAAAGTAACTAAATTCAAGGAAATGCTGTTGATATAGTATACTTAAAATTCAGTAAGGCATTTGATGAAGGCATTTGACCACAGTAGACCAATTGGATTTGGAGTTGGCTGAACAGATGCGCTCAGTGTATGTCTTCCATGGAACTATATCTACAAGGAGGGGAAAATGCTATGGGCATCTCAACATTCTGTTTTAGGTCTAGTACTCTTCAACGTTCTTATAAATGACTTAGATGAGGAATCTGAAGGGACACTTATCAAATTTGTAGATGACATCAAGCTGGGGGGAATTGCTAAGACTTTGGAAGATAGGCTCGAGGTTCAGAGGAATCTTGACATACTTGAGCATTGGGCCCTATCCAGCAAGATGAAATTCAGTAATGAGAAAAGGAAGGTTCTGCACTTAAGCAGGAAAAACCAAATGCACAGGAACAAGACAGACAGCATCTGACTAAACAATAGTGCCTGTGAGAGTGATCTAGGAGTCTTGGTGAATCGCCACTTAAGTATGAGATAGCAGTACACTGTAGCTGCCAAAAAGCCAACACAGTTCTAGGTAGCATCAACAGAAGGATATTATCAAGGTTGCAGGAAATGACAGTACTACTCTATGCTTCACTAGTAAGGTCACACTTGGAATACTGCATCCAGTTCTCGTCACCACAAAATCCAAAAGATGCTGAGGCCCTAGAAAGAGTGCAGAGAAGAGCAACAGAGATGATAAAGGATCTGGAGGTTAAATTGCACAATGAATGGCAAAAGGAACTAGGTAACTTTAGCCTAATGAATATAAGACTTAGGAGAGACGTATTAAGTAGTCTTCCAATATTTGAAGAGCTGTCAGGGGGAAGGGAGGGTCCATTTATTCCCCATAGCAACTGAGGGCAGGATAGCTTGTGAGAGGGAGATCCAACCTGGAAATAAAGAGACATTTCCTGACCCTGAAAAGAATGAATCAGTGGAACAGCATTTTCCATCTTGCTATGCATTTATCTAAGAGTGCTATTGTATCACCACCCTGAATCTTGCAATATAAAAAAAACCTTATTAAATAAACTGTGTCTTTTATTTTTGAAATAAACTTATTGTCTTTCTTATAATCTATTCAAATGTTTCTTTGTGACCAGTAGTGAGAAAATTGCTCATTTAGATTAAAAACAAGAGCTTATGAAGATGATCTAAACTGATTTCTATCAAGACATGTGTTAAATTCTAGTTTGTTGGAAATAGAGATAGAGAGAGATGTCAAAATAGGGAAAAAGGGGAAATGACTTCAGGGTATAGAAAGAGGGAGAAAATGATGTGATATGTCCTCATATAACATCTAACAAGTATTTCCCAACTTTCAGCCACAGAAACATGAATACTACAACTCCCAGAATTCCTTTCTGTATGGCCACAGACAGGATAGCTAGAAATTTTGGAAATTGTAGATTGAAAACACTTAGAAGCAAGCAAGGAAAATTGATTTGAGGAACTATTCATATACATTTCTAAGATAAGCATTCATTTCTCCACACTCAGAAGAAAGCTTTTATAATCTTATATCCCACTGAAAGTATTTCAAGTTAATTTCTTATCAACAGGTTTGCTGCAAAAATCTATGGTAAAAGGCTGTTCAATGAGAAATATCAACATATTCTAAAGAAGCAAGTCATCCACTTCATGAAACATGTATTAAGAAAGTATTTAGGAAGATAATTTTTAGGTATTAGCTTAAATGGGAACTACTTTAATATCCCTTAGAAATGAAATAAGAGTATCATAGTTGTGCAGAATTACAATCCAGCAAACTGTGGTTTTATGAAATACTGGAATTAAGGAGCAACTTCTCATTTCACGTAGCACAAACCAAGGGTATGGTGTTGGATCTGTATCATCTGAACAGGAAATTGAAAAAGAGAAGAAAGTATCCTGCTGAATATGTACTTCTCTAAGAAATCCATGATAATGGATTTGCATTTCAGGAAAAAGGAAAGTTACATTTGTAAAGTAAGAAGGGAGGGGGAGGTGTAAGATAATGGGGAAGAAGAAAATATATAGCTTGGGTATATTTCCTACATCAGAATAGTAGGAAAACATGCTCTTTATACTCAGATAGTGACTTTTCTAGAGAAGAAACAGATGGAAACACCTTCCTTCACTAGTTTGTCCTGGTGGGAAGGTATAAGCCAGGGGTGTCAAAATCATAGCCCGCAGGCCAGTTGCATCACATGCTAGCCCCGCTCCCACCCAGTTTATTGAAGGTGGGAAAGTTCCAATATGTCACGTGATGCCACCGTGATGATGACACCCCTGGTATAAGCTAAAGGCTATCTGCTAGTTAGACTTTTCAGTCTTTATCATACAAAAGAAGTTCAAAAACAGAGGTTGAGATGATCAGGAAAGGAAGAATGAACAAGTGAAAATGAAAAGGAAGAATGAATGAAAAGGAATGAAAAGGAAGAATGTATTAACAGAGGGATACAATCAAGATCAAGGGAAGTACTAATGCCACTCTATAAAGCCTTAGTAAGACCACACCTAGAGTACTGCATCCAGTTTTATTCACCACATTATAAAAAAGATGTTGAGACTCTAGAAAAAGTACAGAGAAGAGCAACCAGGATGATTAGGGGACTGGAGACTAAAACATACAACAAACGGTTGCAGGAATTGGGCTTGGCTAGTCTAGTAAAGAGAAGGACCAGGGAGACATGATAGCAGTCTTCCAATATTTGAGGGGCTGCCACAGGGAGAAAGGGGTCAAGCTATTTTTTAAAGCACCTGTAGGCCAGACAAGGAATAATGGATGGAAACTGAACAAGGAGATATTTAACCTGGAAATAAAGAGAAACTTTCTGACAGTAAGAGCAATCAACCGATGGAACAGCTTGCCCTCGGAAGTGGTGGGAGCGCCATCACTTGAGATTTTCAAGGAGAGATTGGACTGCCATTTGTCAGAAATGGTGTAGGGTCTCCCGCTTGGGTGAGGGGGTTGGACTAGATGACCTATAAGGTCTCTTCCAACTCTGATTATCTGTTATCTGTTTATTAAGTCCTTTCTTAAGAAATTGAATTCAGATATCATCAACCCTTGGACTAGACACATCCTCATATATCTCACAAATGCATACAGTAAAACAAATTTACAGAACTCAGAACTTGGTCAATTAAATAGAACAGTCTCTGAAACTGACTTTAAGGGTCCAAGTTTGCTGACCAAATGCACTAGATCCAGCCTGTTGCTTCCTGCTTGAATAGAGCCTGACTTTCCCTAAATTTCACATGACCTCCCACCAGTGGTAGGATTCAGCCGCTTCGCACTGATTTGGATAATTATTAAATCACACACACACACACACACACACACACACACACACACAGCTATCAAAGTGGATCTTGGGTGCTGTGCTACGCTGCAATGGAGAAATGGGCAGCATAGCATCTGGTGTGAGGGAAGGAGAAGGCACTTTCCCTCTTTGTCCCTGCTCCTCCTCCCCACATGCCAACCGCTCTGTTCTCCATTTCTCCATTGCAGTGCAGAGCAATGCCCAAGATCTGCTTTGATAGTGGGGAGTTTGTAATAATTTGCCTGGCCAAACTAACTCTGCAGTTTCCCCTACATTGGGCCCAGCTTCAATTTTCTGCCAACTTAATTCTTCGTCCCTCTCACTTTTGCCTGCAGACTGATCCACACCGCCTGCATGCATCTCTTCCTCCATTTCCCCCCAATTCTTCACCTTCTTGCACAACCTCTTGGGAGCATCAACTCCTTGTCCCTAAGGTAACCCCTCCTCATTCCTCAGAAACTTTGCCTCTTAAAGGAGCTGCCTCCAGAAGGCTGAAACAGCTGCGAGACCAAGAGTGCAGACAAGTACTGTTGGAAACAGCCTTTTGGCAAAGGGTGACAATTTAATAACCAGTTTGCCCAGGGTCAGGTTAGCCATTGCAGAAGGCTCATCCCATATCTGCGGTGGAGCTGGAGGATGGGAATGAGCTAAGCCTCCCATGACAGCCAACCTGACCCTGGGCAAACTGACTGTTAAATTATTTGAATCCTACCACTGCCTCCCCACAAGACAAAATAAAGGTGAGAAAAAAGTGAATGGCTTGGAATCAAATTTAGTGGTACATCACTCAGAATTTTGGGTATGCAACTGCAAGTGAAATATAAATGCTGTAATGCAAGGCCAAATACATAGGAAACAAATCATACATTTGCGAAAGAGGACATTTGGAAATACCATTAAGGTAGGTTGTTCATTCCTTTCCTTTCTGAATTTATTCCTATCTTTTTCCATTTTAGAGATGGAAATGAAACTAAAATGATGCCTAATGTGAAACTTGCCTGCAATTTTCTTGCCATGTTTTTACTGCTTCTAGTGCCAACAATCTGCCATCTTAAAGCTGAGTAAGGTTGATTCAGATTTAATTAAATGACATTATCCCTCTCAGTATCATCCTTTTTCTTCTTCTCCCTTAGCTTTCAACTTTTCTGTGAAATTATGTTTTCCGTAGATAAGGGAATGACAATATATTGTCCAGGCTTTTCCATTTTCTTTTCTTTGATGCATTGATTTCTTTAAAAATAGAAGAATATCTATTTCCTTTTTTTAGAAAAAAACAAGATTAACCCCCAAAGTATCCTCAAGTTTGCTTTAAAAGTGCAGATTAACATGGCAAGATCAGACAACTAATACAATGGTATTATCAAGAGATCCAAAATTCAGTTTCAAAAGCCAGTGTTTTATAGTATTTGGAAAGAACAGCTTGATTATGGATTTAACACAAATAAGTTTAGGTCTGATAGCCTATTATAGGGAACTTATTTTAAATAGTTCAAATGCATTTCTACTAGTTAGCATCTATTGAAAAGTCTATTTTATGTGCTCATCATCTGCGATTTATCATTATTATGACCTTTAAAAATTAAAAGGTTAATTATTTTGAAGGGAATTCTATTTTTAGACACACCCACTGACATATCTAATGACTTCTTTATTATTTATTGACCACATTTTGGACTGGAAGACTGATTAAGAATACAGAAATACCAGGTTTTTTTTATTACTTGTGCTCTGCCTTATGATATAAGAAAGTAAGTGAAAATTAGGCAACTTAAGAATCTATAGATCAAGAATAATTGAGTCCCTTGGTACAATAACAAGGCTCAAGCTTTATGAAAAAGAGTTTATATATTTTAATAAATGCAGATATTGCATTTGTACTGTAATCTATCTAAAAAAAATTCCCTGAATTTGTTTTGTTTTTGTTTGGTATATACAGATTCATGGACATGAAAAAGCATAGATACATACATACATGGAAAGAGGATTGTGTGGTGAAAGATAGGACAATCATTCACACTTTTTGACTACTTTACAACAAAGTTACAACAATATGATGGTTTAGTGGTTAAAGATGCTTAGAATGTCATCTGGAAAGCTGACTGCCCTGGTTCAAGACCCAAGTTCCATGTGATGAGGTGAGCCCATTATTGGCCTCAGCTCCTGCAAACCTAGCAATTTGAAAGCATGTAGAATGTGAGCAGATAAATAGGTACCACTTCAGTGGGAAGGTAACAGCATTCTGTGTTCTTCAGCATATAATGCTGGCCATACAAATATGGAAGTGTCTTTTGACAACAATAAGAAATGAAGATGAACACTCCCCCCTAGAGTCAGATATGGCTGGAAAGGGCAAACCTTTATCTTTTCAACAAAGTTATGTAGGACTGTAAAGCTCCCCACTTCTTGAAATTAGATAGAAATACCTTTTTTCTTTGGAAAAATAATAATTCAACAGCAATTTATTTTCTAACCAAATTTGAATGAGAAGGTTGAGAAAATAATATGGGGAAAAATCAGCACAGGATTATTCTAGTATTCACATCATAAAGAGAACCCAGCAGACTTAACTATTACTCCTTGACTAAGGCACTTGTAGAATTTGAAACAAGTAGTATATTAGCAAATCTGTGGGCAAAAGTAAGAATAAAGTATCCGTTCTGTAATGTAAGCCAAATAGGACTACTGTTTTGAGCTGCAAACATTGAGTTAGCCAGGAAACAGAACATTTTGGATCTCTAGTTCTAGTTAATTTATAGCTCTAAACAATATAGCATGAAAGAATGACCACAAAAGGTTTGATTGGAGCTATAAACTAAATAGGACTAGATGACAGCAAAGAGATGCAAACTATTCTGTTTTCTAGCATATAATGGCAAATTTGGTAGTTTGATCGTTTAACCTTTCTTTTTCTTTTGTAGTTGGCTTAGTTTATTATTATCATTTAAATATTCCTATTGATGGGTTTGGGTTGAGCCTAATTCATATTACAACTTAACATGACCATTTGTTCAGTGGTTTAGAAACTCCTGAAATCTGCCAATACACCACGAAGGACAAATGTCAGGCCTGTATCTGCTTGAATCTCTAATTAAGAATGATCCTTAGCATCAAAACATAAACAAAACATATAGTGAATGGTTGCTGAAATGGATATGTCTAGTTTGATGAAAAGAAGGACTAAGGGTGACATGATAGCAGTGTTCCAATATCTCAGGGGCTGCCACAAAGAAGAGGGAGTCAAGCTGTTCTTCAAAGCACCTGAGGGCAGGAAAAAGAAGCAATGGGTAGAAACTAATCAAGGAGAGAAACAACTTAGAACTAAGGAAAAATTTCCTGACAGTTTTCCAACAATTAACCAGTAGAACAACTTCCTTCCAGAAGTTGTGAATGCTCCAGCACTGGAAGTTTTTAAGAAGAGATTGGATAACTGTTTGTCTGAAATGCTATAGGGTTTCCTGCCTAAGCAGATTAGACTAGAAGATTTCCAAAATCCCTTCCAACTCTGTTACTCTATATCATTTGGTGAGAAAGGTATAGTTTACTATAAGTCTAGTGAATTAAAACAGTGCATAGCCAGAACTGAAAACCATATACCCAAATTCCCAAGTCTAACTTTTCTCTCCCTTATTTACCTTCCATCACTGATCCCAGCCCCAAGTTCAGTCAAATTCAAACAAGATATTTTCAGAACAGTCACTTCAGGTGTTAGGTATCCAGCTGTGTTCTGTTCCCATCTGGTTGATCTTGAAGGCCATGTCACAGAGATACAGTGAACTTTCATTTCCCTCCAAGTATCCCTGCTTCCCATCTAGCCCACCCCCTAGAGTTCATGAAAGCTGATACTGAAAGGTTACAAAGCACAAGCGTGAGGTGGTGGCAGCCTGTTTTTGAACCAATATCTTTTAGTAAACATTTCTGTTTTGTAAAAGTTTATGATTAGCTTCCACAAATCTGTTTTTCTCTGTCCTGTGTATATTGTACTTTAAAGAGTCACACTTCATGTTTTTCTATCTTATCATTTCTTCCATGTGCTGCAAAGGCTATTATTCAAAAACCAGAGAGATGCCACCTGCCATGATTACTGTATTTGCAACATGAAAAATTGACTGTGTCTAAAGTCCAAATATTTTTTTAAAAAATCTGATAATAGCTGTAGATTTTTTTTTTTAACCCCCTTTCAACCTTGCTTTCAGCAAGCCGATACCCAATATTTTGGAATGATAGTTGCATAATCACCAGTGCAGTACCAGGTCCTATGTCCAATTTAGCGAAGAGTATTTGGGGGGATAAAAACCATGCTGTTTCTGTCTGCAGAGTTAGGTATATACTGCCAAATCTCTGTCAACTTGAAAGTAACCCCTGAGTCAAAAGTAACTGTTGGATCCAGACTCATTTGGTTGAACTTTGCTCCTGCTGAAATTGATAGTTTCCCAACTGATTTCAAGAGCCATTAAACCTAATATATTTTAGAGTCCAAATACCCCCCCCACTTTTTTTTTCATCATTGGATGAAGTAATTTTCAATAAAACTTGGTCAAGTTAGGGGTGGTTCCATGCCCTTATGTTTTGTGTTTAGTTCATCAAAATTTTGGTGAGAATGTGAGCATATGGAAAATCAGTCGGATTAGTTCTTCCTTGCTCTTTGGACGCTCGCTGTAATGCCCTACTAGCTGTACATGCCATCTGTTACAGAGCTTCAGTCCTGTGCTGAGTAAAGACTTGTACCACTGGAGATTAAACAAGTAAAGATGGAAGAAAGCAGCAGTAAGGCAGCCAGGGATGAATGATGTGCTATTTTAAAACTGCTAATTTATTTAGTATTCAGACTTTATGGAGAAACCTTTTGTCACATCATCCATCACAGAATGGCACTAGAGAGATGGGGTTTAGAAAAATTAAAAACCTGTTTGTTACTGTAAACCAAAGAGCATGAACAACATCCATCAAGCACCGACAGAGGTGGAAGATAAACAAGAGTTGGCTAGAACCAATTGATGTGCTTTGATTTTTTTCTAAGTTCCAAATTATGAAGATGCTTCAGATAGAGATTAACTATCTGTACTACAGTATTTATTTCTCCCCTCCCATTTTCATGGCTATATATAAAAAGGCAAATGCTGAAGAAAAAAAAAGGCTATTTCTTACATGGTTTTGCAGCTTGGGCTAACACCCAATTGTTAGAAGACACGCCATTAGTATCCTCTCCCTTTTTCTTTTTAGTCTGTTACAGCAGGAGGAACTTTAGAGATTATTTGTCTTGCAACATCAAACAGGGAAGAAAAGGGATATACAGTATTTAAAAATAAGACAATTGACACTATGTCTCAGAAATGTGTCAAACTGCATTTTGAAAAGTGGGAAAATATTAGGCACAACTTTATTGTTTACAGCTGCCATGAACTTTTTGTCCCAGAGAGTCCAGATCCCAATTCTCTGCACAGCTTGCTTTTTTGACATCTGTTTAGATGAGTTGAAGAACCAACATAAATGACAGACTAGAGATAGTTTCCCTGGACTGGCAGATCACAGTCATTTCTATCATGTTAGAGAAGGGAAGTTCCTGATCAGGGATGGGCCTTGAGACCAATCCCCATGTTGTTCCTTATGGGGATTCTTAGAGTCATGGAGTGACACTGACTCACTTGACACAGTTATGGATCTAGATAATGTTGCCCTTAAAATTGTGAATTCTACAAAAAGTCAATGCATGAGGAGAAGTTTTTCGAGGAACAGGTAGCTATCACAGGTGGCAAGTTGCTGAAAGGAGCGATTCAAAAGTCCTCTGTTGAATTTGTTGGAGGGGTAAAACAGAGTGAATCGAGCAAGTCTCCGGTGTATAGTTTCAAGTCCTGGACTCCCAGTAAGCTAATTGGTTCCCTGGACCTCTCCATTTTGAGATATTAAGAAGCATTTCCTTTATGCTGCATGTCTGCAATGATGAAGAAGAGTGCAACTCATGTCTGTCTTTGAATTGGGCAAATGAAGATTTTGGGGAAGGGGAAGGTTTGCTTTATTTTATCTGTTCAGAGGAGATCATTTGTTAGTCTCTAGAAAGATGATGATGATGATGATGATGATGATGATGATGATGATTTTAGTTG